>OVAN01003910.1:0-27428 GCA_900406275.1 Anastatica hierochuntica
ATTGCTTCCCCTAATTTTTAATTAATGAAAACCCTTTATCAAAAAAAAAAACTTCTATCCTCCTTTTATATATTAAATTAAAGTACGAAGTGAAAATTGCTTAGGTGTCATTCATATAGAAACTTCCAACATTAATCTTATAATTTGATTGGTTGAAAGATTTTGATTCTTAATTTAATTTTGATTTATTTAATTCACCTTTAAAATAAACAAATAACCATGAACTACTTTAAATAACTTGCCAAACATCCTTCTCAAATCTAAAATTCTTAATCTAATTGCCAAACATTAAATTATTCAATTCATATCAATTCTAATTTTATCATAATTATACATTTACTCATAAATATGCAATTACTAAACGAAAATAGTAATTATTTTATTGGAATTCAAAAAAATATTTCTCCGAAATTTATGAAATTTATAAAAATTTAGGAAAAAAAAATTCAAAAACAATTTCTCCGAATTTTAAAAGGATTATAAAAGTTAAAATTCAAAAAAACAATTTCTTCGAATTTTAAAAGGATTATAAAACAATTTCTCCGAATTTTATAAAATTTATAAAAGTTAGAAAAAAATAAATCAAAAAACAATTCCTACAAAATTTAAATTGTTTACAAAGGTTGAAATTCAAAATAACAATTTCTTCGAGTTCACCTAATTTCTTCGAGTTCACCTATATAAATAATTAATACTAATTTTTTATTTAAAATATTGCAAACTAAAATAAACTTAAAGATACATAACAAATGTTGAAATTAAAAATAAGCAACATAAAAAAAATTTAACACAATAAATACTCGTTTTTATTAATGCGGAAAATCGTTTTCTGATCCAGAAAGGCTTCCTAATTTTACATAACATGATAATCGAAAATGAGCGTGTTCTCGGAGCACCAATTGAAGTTGGAAGAGAAGCTCCACTTTCGGATGTCCAAATAGTGGATAATGACAATATCCGGTTCCAAGAGTTTCTTGGTCTATTTAGAAAAATCAAAGATAAAGAAGCTTATTTTTCTCTTCGAAATGCATTGATTGATCATTTGCGGGAAAAATACACTATGAGAGTTAAATAAAAAATTATTGTGTTCTTATTTTTATTTTATGATCTGATGTAATTTTTCCATTTAATAAAGGTTTAATTTAAATAATTTCATAATTTAAAAAAAATCTAGAATAAAATATTTTTGGGTTAATTTGTAAATTTTATAATTAAAAGGTATTGATTGGAAAATAGAAATAGAACCTATTTGGAATATTCCATTTTTGGAGTGAAAAATGGAGTAATACATTGGAGCAAAACTCAACTCCATTTTGGAGTAAAAAATGGAGATTTACATTGGAGATGGTCTTAGGCAGACATAAGTTTCTCTTCGATGATAGGTACTGCAGCCATATCAACAAAAGAAGAAGGAGATAGAGGAAGCTGTGATTAGGCATGGGCATATTAACCAAACACGAAAACCCGAACCGCATCCGACCGAAAAACCTGATACCGCACCCGAACCATTCTTTAAAAACAACCGAATGTGGCTGATGTAGTGGTAGTTCAGGTTCGGATTCGGGTTCAGGTAAACCTGAAAACCCGAACCACCATATGGGTGCCCCGAACACACAGCCACATATACAAGTATACAACTGTGTATACAACTATTCTTATTTCCTATACTACATGCGTATACACTAAAGTCTATAGTAAACCTAAACCCTAAATGCCAAGAGAAGAAGATTGCGATTCTCCTTGTATGCGTGACTTTAATTACTCATTTCACAACACCAATCATTCGTTTCCTAAGCCGAAAAACGAAAATCTCTGGGATTTCTCATCGTCTCTTCCATCTGAGGCATCAAGAAATCACTCACAGTTGCGTATTTCTCTCTTATTTTGTTTCAATTTTGATAGTTAGGAACATGTGCTCGGATCGATTATGTTTAGGATTTGTTTTCGATAGTTAGGGTTTCTTAGATTCGTCGTTTTGATTCGGAAATTGATTCTATTTTGGATAGTTAGTACTTAGGGTTCAATTCCTTTTACGATTGTGTCGTTGTCTCGTTGATAGTTTGGGTTTCTGAGATTAATTTTTTATTTGGATTTCGATTCTATTTGCGATAGTTAGGTTTTTGTTTGATTCATTGTTTATGTCGATGTCTGCTTTGATTTTGGTTATGTTCTTTAATCTTGATAGTTAGACTTAGACATAGGATTTGATGGTTTGTTTTGATAATTTTATTCATGTTTTTTGATTTTGTTTTTGATAGTTCTACATAGTGTCTGACTTTGTTTTGATAATTTGATTCATTGTTTATGTTCTGAGTTTGTTTCTGTAACTGTAACAATGTAAGTCATTGCTTGATAACTTGTATTGTTAATTTGTTAACTGAATTGAATCTGATTTTGATTTATTTTTGTGGCTTTCTCTCTGTCTTTCTGATGTAGATGGATTCTTCATCAACTAAACACGCAGACAACAATGAAGTAGACAAAGATACAAACCTAGACTTTGAAGGAGAAAATTATCAGATACCTGATAATAGAGGGAAGAGGAAGGAGGTTGATACAGCAGGAGCAGCTGCAAGTGGTTCAAGTTATCAACAAAAAAAAATATGGAGACAAGGTCTGGTGTGTGGCAACACTTTTCAAGAACCAAAAGAGCCGAAACAAGTGTATTTGTCATCACTACAAGAGGTCCTTCTCATGTAATACTAAATCAGGGACTTCCAACCTCCAAAAGCATCTCATAATCTGGAAGGAGCACAAGGCATGGTTTGATGAGCAAAATGAAGGTCAAGTTGTAATATACAAAGAAGGAAATTTGCAGTCTGCCAAGATACTTGAACTTGTCTTCAGATAAGCATGCAATGAATTGTTGGTATTAACTGAGCTGCCTCTAGCATTCATTGAATGTATGGCATGGAAAAGTTTATGCACTAAGGTAACAACTTTATTTGATTTTTAATTATGCAATTTCAATTGTATCTTATAAAATGCATCTAACTTCTTTTTTTGTTGTGTACAATATGCTATTTGTAATTAGGTTAACTTATACAAGGCTCATTCAAGGACGATAACAAGTAGAGATACAGTCCAAATGTATATGTAAAGAAGAAAGAAATGATGAAGAGGTGGCTCTACATTCACAAACAAAGGGTTTCTATCACTAAGGATATTTGGAAAGCAGAAATTATAGGTCATGTATTTAATTTTGGTTATTAGTTTCAATTTAATTTTACTATTTGAAATTTTATTTTGATTGTATTTCATTTTTGATTGATGTATAGGTGCAAGTTACATGGTAATAACTGCACATTTTATGGATCCAAACTGGCAATTGAAAAAATCATCATTAGCTTTAATATGTGATGGATCACAAAGGTCAGACCATTACTTCTATTTTGTTATACTATTTAGCTAAATAGAGAATTGAGAAAGTCTTCTGCATCACAATAGATAATGCAAATGCCAATGATATCAAAACTTTTAAGGGAATTTGGATTGCTTGCAACTGATGCAGTGGTCTTAAATGCGGAGCATCTTCACACGAGATGTTGTGCTCATATAATTAATTTGATAGCAAAGTAAGGGCTACATGATTTAGGAAATAGTGTTCAAGCAATTTGTAATGCAATGAAATATATAAGGTCATCTACAAATAGGTTACATGCTTTTGACCTACGAGTTATATCTGGAAAGATGACAATATGTAGCTTGCCTATGGATGTTACCACTAGGTGGAACTCAACCTTCCTAATGTTGAGTAGAGCTTTGAAATTCAGTGTTGCCTTTGATAGAATGGTAGCTGAGGATAAATTATACAATGATCACTTTCTGGAAAAGATAGTACAACTAAGGCAAAGTGATGTGGACCTCCTAGTTCTGTAGATCGGGATGGGGTAGAGAAGTTAGTGAGGTTCTTGGTTATTTTTTACAATAGTACCTTAGTAGTATCTTCTTCTTCTAAAGTCAACTCATACAAATGTTATGGTGAGATAGTCACCATTGAGAGAAACCTCACTGTACTAGCTAGTAGTCTTGATGCGAATTTGAAGAGTAAAGCACAAGATACATTGAATAAGTTTCTGAAATATTGGGAGGGGATGAAGAATGTTAACAAGATCTTGATTTTTGCTACTATCTTTGATCCAAGGAAAAAATGAACTTTGCAAAGCTATGTTTTGACAAGTTATATGGAAAGGATATTTTAGAGAGTAAGCAAATGTTAAAGTCTGTAACTAATATGGTTGACAACATGTTTAAGGAATATAGTAGTTGTTTCAGTAAGGCTACTTCTGAACAATCATCTCATTAAAATCCAGTTAGTTGTCAAGACTCTCAACAGCAAGTCACATGTAAGATAAATGTGGTATTTGATTATTATGGCTATGAGAGCATGGACTGTGTCTACAAAGAACTTGTAGCCGAAACAGGAGAAGATACCCGGAGTGAATTGAATATTATCTAAAGGAGCTTGTAGAGAAACCAAAAGTTTTGATGAATATGGAGTTTGATGCCCTGTCTTTTTGGAAAGGGAATAAGATGAAGTATCCAGTTTTAGGAGAAATGGCTAAGGATCTTTTTGCGATGCAAGTGTCTTTTGTTGCATCATAATGTGCATTTAGCACTTATGGTAGGATCTTAAAACCTCACAGGTCTTGTCTAACTCATTACATGATAGAGGTTCTTATGTGCATGAGGCAATGATCGCAATCAGATATGAGCTAAGTGATAAGGTCCAAACCAATGAACAAATTCTTTCTGAATCGGAAATACTATATAATCTTTCAAAAGGGTTGGTTCTTTACTTCATAGTCTTCTTTATTTGTATTTGCAATTATGTATACTATATCTGACAATGTTTCATGTTTCTATATTGCAGAGTTTGAGTGTCCAGTTACTAATTTGTAAAAGGTTTGTCACTTTAGTACTTAAACCACTTCTATTTGTCTTTACTATTTGACTGATTGATAATGTGTTGACTATGTTATTTACTGAGTTTAATATGTTATACTATTGTATTTTATTGTAGGAACTTCCAAGTCTAATAATCTATGCAGCAACTCAAGAAATCAAGAAGACTACGATCTTTGAACTTGTCTGATTTTCTTCTTTGTTTGTCAGATAAAACTTTGAATTTTGAAGCCTAAACTTGCCTATTTTCTTAATCTCTTGTTTGAATTGGACTTTTAGTTGAACACTTGGACTTGTAAAATCTCTTAATCTCTTGTTTACTTAATTGCTTGTATCTGAGATTCTGAAACATTTTGAAACTTAAACAGTTCAATTACATTCAACTTTGTGACTAAAAATCGGGTTTAATTCGGGTTTTAGAACCCAATATACTATTTTGTACCTGTATTCCCAAAATGATTTTGTGTTTACAAGTACAAAATAGTATTTCGGGTTCCAAAACCCGAATTAAACCCGAATCCGAAAAAAATTTGGGTGTATTCGGGTTCCAGATGATTTACTAAAACCGACTCGAACACGAATATACTCGAACACAAATACACCCGAACCGAACCCAACCCAAATTTTTCTAATACCCGAATGGGGCTTCCGAAAATCCGAAACTCGAACTGCTCTGAACCAAACCCGAATGGAACCCCGAATGCTCAGGCCTAGCTTTGATCTTGCCCAGATTCAAAATTCTCAGATTCTTCTTGGGTTATAATCTCTGCAGATTCTTTCCTTTCTACGATGTGTACCTTCCTGTGAGGTATTTATTGATTCATAATTTTAAAATGAATTTTTATTGCAATTTAGATAATTGTGGTATGATATAAAGAGATGCCTTTAAAAAGCATTTTGTGACTTGAAGTAGATGAATGACGATACAATTGAAGCATGGGAGTCGACTCACATTGCTCCTGAACTGTGATAGGAGATTATTACATCTAAGGTTATTTATAGTTATGCATTTACATTCAATAAATCTATAAATCGGACTACTAAATCGGTCTTTAGGACTTACATTGTACTATGTAATCTTTTGTGACGTTTTGCAAAAAGAATCAATCATAAAAGTTGTCTTTATCCTCTCTCTCTCTCTCTCTCTCTCTCTCTCTCTCTCTTTATCTAGTGTAAATTGCCACCAGCAATATCGCTGGAATCTTGTACCTTCGTCATGGTCCATCTACTAATGTGGCCACCTCCTAGGCTAGATCCACCTCTCTTAGGGTTTTGGTAATCAGTAGAGAGGATATATATCTATAAACTCTACTCACTGTCACATTGGTGTCAGAGCTCCTTTTGTCGATTTCTTGGATCGTCGAAAATGGTTGGTACTAGACAAACATCCTTGCTTGAGCTGAATAAAAAACTGGAGGATATGGCGCTCCTTCATTCCCAGCAGACAGGGGAACAAAAACAGAGCAACGATGCTCTGAAGGAAGAAATGAGCTCGTTGAAGAAGATTATTTTGCAGTACTTTCAGGATCACTAACCTCCAGATCCTGGTGCTTATTCTTCATCGCAGCAACCCTCGCCGCCGATAGTTCAGTTGTTGACACAGATATGGAAGTTGCGAGTCATTCAACATCAGTCATGCCGCTAAATGAGTCTGATAGAGCACCATTGCTACCTGACAGGATGATTACTCGACTATCGAAGATCGGGTTTCCAGCCTTTGACAGATCATTGATGAAGGAATGGATCTGTCGCTACGAGCAGTTTTTCTTGCTTGAAAGTACACCACCAGAGCTCAAGGCCAAGCTTGTGGCTATGTATCTCGTCAGAAAGACACTACAATAGAGTTATAACTTTATGTCAAACAAGTATGATGTCTTTCCTACGTGGCCTAAGTATGTTGTGGTTATCTCTGCTAAATTTGAGAAGATGTATAACGATCCCTTATCTGAGTTAGTGGATTTGAAACAAGGGGAGATTCGATTGAAGAGTATTTAGAGAAGTTTGAGTGTGCTTTGAATAGGCTTACTCTCCCTGCATCTCAATCCCTTAGTATCTTCCTCCCCAACATGAACCCTCACCTCTCCTTACATGTTAGGCAGTTCAATGTTTGCCAAGATATATGAAGCAGCCCAAAGAGCCAAACTTCGTGAATCTTCCCTACTTCATACTCCACAGAAACACACCACAACTCCCTTCAATCCTTTCGTAAAACAACCACTCAACAAAACTATAAACCCACAAACACCATACCCCTTCTTCCCTCTCCTAATGAGTACCATAAACCACCCCAACATAAACCAAAATTTTTTCCCAAATCACCCACAGATAAACCACCTAAAAAGTTTACTTACCAAGAGATGCATGAGAGGAGATATAAAAGTTTATGTATGTTTTTTGAAGAACCATACACACCCGACCATCATTTAAAGCATAAGAAGGCTCAAATTTTTGTCCTAGAAGGTGAAGAGGAGGAGTTCTTTGATGTAGAGGATGGAGCAGAGGTACAAGATGAACTAGAATTTGTTGATATGGCTGAGAAGACACTTGTGATATCTATCAATGCCCTTAATGGTTCAGCTACATTCAACTATATGAGAGTGTTGGGACAGTTTGATAAGAGGAAGCTCTTTGTGTTAATCGATCCAGGGAGCACACATAACTTCCTTGATATCAATGTAGCAAGCGAAGTGGGTTATCCCTTGAAGAAGATACGACCAATGTCAGTTGTTGCGGTTAATGGGAATAAGCTCACAACCAAATACGAGTGCACATGTTTCTCATTTGAAGTACATGGGTATACGTTTTCTACAGAAATAAGAACTTTACCTCTCGACTATTGTGATCTTTTATTGAGAATTCAATGGCTATCAACATAAGGCCCAATCTTATGGGATATTTCTAAGCTAAGGATAGAGTTCAATTGGAGGTAAGAAGTATGTGTTGTGTGGGATAACTACTTTAGGGTGTAAAGTCATTAAGGGTGGTAGTCTCAATAAAGTAATGAGCACTCGACCTCAAATTGGTCTATTACTGTCTCACATATTTGTGGCTGAAAATGAACTATCATTTGATCCACATCTGCAGTCTTTATTATCTGAATTTGTAGATATATTTGAGATCGCCACATAGTTGCCACCATTTAAACCAGGATTTGATCATAAAATCCCTCTTGAAGCTGGTTCAAATCCTATGAATCTCAGGCCATACCGTTATTATACTCTGCAGAAAGATGTTGTTGATGGAATGATTGAAGATATGTTGAGCCATGGGACCATACAAAGCAGTTCCAGCCCTTTCTCTTAACCTATTGTCCTCGTGAAAAAGAAAGATGGTTCTTGGCGTCTAAGTGTTGATTTCAGAGGCCTCAACAAACAAACCATCGAGGATAAGTGCCTTATCCCACTATTGGAGGATCTCTTGGATGAACTTGATGGTGCAAGGTTCTTTTCTAAACTAAACTAAACATGGCTCCAGAGGATATATACAAGACAACATTTAAGACTCATTCATGCCATTATGAGTTCCTTGTTATGCCCTTCGGGCTAACAAAAGGTTCTTGTACCTTTCAAAACCTGATGAATCACGTGTTTCAAGATGTGGCAAGGAAGTTTCTCTTGGTGTTTTTTTTATGATATCCTCGTGTATAATCCAGTTTTGGAAGCACACCATGAGCATCTACGTGTGGTGTTTTCTATTTTGCAGCAAGAACAGCTATACTGTAAGGCATCTAAATGTACCTTTGATGCTACTAAAATAGAGTACTTGGGGCATTTTATCTCTAAGGATGGGATTAGCACTGATCCACAAAAGATAAACGCCATTCAATCTTGGTTTATTCCCCCGAGTCAGAAACATCTCCGCAGCTTCCTTGGTCTGGCAAACTAAAACATGAGATTTATTCAGCATTATAGTCACATTGCTAGAAAATTGACAGCTTTACTGCTGTGTGGTATGATGAAGCTGCTTTCGCATTTCAAGGGCTGAAAGATGCCCTTACTTCAACCTCAGTTCTATCACTTCCAGAATTTGAGAAAACACTTGTGGTTGAAAGGGATGCATCTAATAAAGGTATCAGGGTTGTTTTAATGCAAAACAATCACTCAATTTGCTTCATCAGTAGAGCTTTGGGTCCTCGACATCATGCATTATCAGTGTATGAGAAGGAGTTAATGGTAGTTGTACACGCTGTTCAGACATGAAATGCTTATCTAGCTCACAAGTCTTTCATCATCAAGACTGATCAAAAAAGCCTTAAATTATTGATGGAACAATAGATAAGCACTCATTTCAGCAAATGTGGCTTTCTAAGCTTATGGGGTACACTTATGAAATTCTCTATAATCAAGGAAAAGAATATCATGTTGCGGATGATTTATCTCGGGTTACAGGGGCACAACTGTTACACATCACATTATCCCAAGCTCATCAAGGTTTCTATGACTCCTTGAAACTCCTATGGGAAACCGACCCACAGTTGAAGAAAATTATAGTTGAGATTCAGCTCAGTCCTTCTTCCCACCCACACTTTTCTTACACTAATGATGAGTTAAGACACAGCGACAAGGTAGTTGTGGGTAATGACTCTGCTGTTAAGCTTTGCATCTTTAAATGGCTCCATGATTCTGCCTTAGGAGGGCATTCAGGTCGTGATGTTACTCTCCACAGGATCAAATCACTGTTTTATTGGCCTAAAATGAGCTTAGAGGTCCAAAACTACGTACAGAACTGTTATGTATGTCACCGCAACAAATACAATCTGTTAGCCAGACCTGAGCTCTTACAAGCATTACCCATTCCAAACGGTGTTTGGTCTTTTATCAGCCTTGATTTTGTCGAAGGTTTGCCTCCCTCCTATGGTAAACATTGTATTCTGGTCATTGTTGATAGGTTGAGCAAGAATGCTCATTTTTTCCTCTCTCTCTCTCATCCCTACACTGCCCTGGAAGTGGTTCAGGCTTTCCTTAATAATGTCTTTAAACTCCATGGGATGCCTCAGGATGTGGTGAGTGATAGGGATCTGACTTTCCACAGTGAAGTTTGGAAGGAACTTTTCAGGGTTCATGGTTTAGAACTAAAATTCTCAAGCTCTTACGACCCCCATAAAGATGGTCAAACTTAAGCCAGCAACAAAACTCTTGAGACTTACCTCAGGTGTATGATTTCGGATACGCCAACCTCTTGGTCCAAGTGGCTCCCTCTAGCTGAGTGGTGGTACAACACCACGTATCACACGGCTATCAACTCAAATTCGTATGAGATAGTTTATGGTCAGCCTCCTCCTATCCATCCCTTATCTACCTGGTGAGAGCTCGAATATGATGGTTGATAAAAGCTTGCAGAAAAGAGAGGAATTGATCAACATGCTCAAGTTCCATATGTTAAGAGCTCAGAATAGAATGAAGCAACAAGCTGATAGTTGTCGTTCTGATAGGTTGTTTCAAGTTTGGGACTTTGTTTATCTAAAGCTTCAACCATATCGCCAACACTCCCTAAAGCAGAAAAAGGTACCTCACAAACTTTCTCCTCGCTTTTATGGGCCTGATCTTGTGTTAAAACGTGTGGGAGTTGCGACCTATAAGCTTGCTCTACCAGCGGGTGCTGCAATACACAATGTATTTCATCTCAGCCAACTTAAACTCTGTTCAAACTCGCCATCTATGACACCTACCCTCTCTCAGTACTTGTTGGATGTGGGTATCTCAAAGGAACTAGAGGCTATTCTTGAAAAGAAGATGGTGAAGCATTGCAATCAGGTTGTGACAAAGGTATTGGTTCAGTGGAAAGGGGAAACTCCTGCTCAAGCCACTTAAGAATATTATCAGGATTTCATTGCCAGGTTTCCTGAATATTATCCTTGAGGCCAAGGATCTTCTCAACAGGGGAGTATTGTGATAGGAGATCACTACATTTATGGTTATTTATGGTTATACATTTACATTCAATAGTTCTGTAAACCAGACTACTAAACTAGTAATTATGACTAAGCATTTTACTATATAATCATTTGTGACATTTTGCAAAAGGAATCAATCATAAAAGTTGTCTTTGTCCTCTTCCTCTCTTACTTTATCTGGTGTACGTCGCCACCAATAATATCACTGGATTTTTGTACCTTCGTCGTGGTTCCTCTACTAATGTGGCCACAACCTAAGTTTTATTCACCTCTCTTAGGGTTTTGGTAATCACTAGAGAGGACATATATCTATAAACACTACTCACTGTCACATGAACCACCGAAAAAAATCCCGCAGAGCATACAGGCCTTTACGCCTGAATCGCTGCTTGGCATTTGTCAGAGGGTGTAAGAGAGCGAAATCTCCTGGCTTGCTTTAACAGCCAATGTCTCTTATCTTTCTTTTTGTACATCAAGGAGATGAATCTCACTGAACGTTGTTAGATCCCTAAAATGGGAAACACAATTTTCCCACCTCATCAATGAAACATGTAATGAAAGTTGATTAGGATTCTTCCATACTTTGTTCCTCATGTTTAGAGCTCAATCCCTATCTAGACTTGTGAGATACTCCTATTTAGTTCTTTTTTAGGAGGAAAATAACAACAACCACGTATATCCTTACTCATAGATTAATACAATGAAAATGTGTTAAGGGCAAAAAGGATTATAAGAGCTACGAGTAATCTTAAATATTAAATGAAGATATACCTAGCAATTTTGCATTTGTTGCTCTCCAAACAAAAATTAAGATCGTCCTCTACTCATCAAAAAAGTATGTGAAGCTACAATTAGTTAGCAGGAAAATTCAACCATTAAATACAAAATACTAAAACCATAAAAGGATAAAAAGAAAAAATAAGTGATCGATCAAACAATCTCATATCGCAGAATGAGCCATAGAGGGGAAAGGTCTCATGCTACGGGTTATTACTATAGATAGCAAGAAATTAGATATGCGGTTGTGGTACTAAAAAGATAATGGACGCGTTTTAACCAAGACTTCCTCTGAATGTAAATCTTGTTCCTCAAACAAATTGTTTTTTACAAGAAAACCCAAATAAGAAAATATCATGTAATGAGGAGGTGAGTTGTAAGCGTGGAGAGATCGAGAGAGATCTCTTCTACTTTAACTTAGTATTTTCGGTAGTTAACTTAGAAATATGTTAATTCATTATATTAATTTTACGTTTTTTTTTGCTTTATTTGTATGATTCATAGAGGTTTGATGATCTTGCGCATATTTTTTACGTAGAGGAGTGCAAAAAGCCAAAGAGAGAAACAATTATCAATAATGGAGATGATTTATCGTCGACAATGACCATGTTAAGGTTAAAAGATAAAATCGAACTCTTGAAAGTGTTTACTTGATGAAGGTTTATATATATTGAGGTATATTCCATCCTTTTATATAGTTTCCATTTGAAATTAGTCGAAAAAAGATAGAATAGTGATGTTCTGAAGTTGGATCAAAAGATTATCTAACAAGTAATAACTCTATGTGTTTATAGAGTTAGGGGTGGACACGGAGCGGATACAATAACAAAAAAAGGTATTTGTGATTTGCTACACTTTTTATGGATATCTAATTTTACTATTTCTTTTTGTTGTTTATGTTTTTATTTTCTGGTGGACCCAAGACAAAGAGTTATTGGGCCTACGGTAATTCTTGGTAAAGGCCCAGGTTTGAAGCCTTTGAAAGTGAGCAAGCCAAACAAGAGGAAGTCTATCTATTTCCTGTGTTGGTTTAATAGCAGAGTGTCACAAAAAAAGTGTGATGTCCTTCCATGTGCAAGCATCTGCCTCTGTTGGGTGAGTCATCAGGTGGTTAGAGGAAAAATTATTGATGATGACTATATAAAGAGGAGAAGAGAAGCTTACAGAGTGATAGAGAGGAGACATAAAGGTTGGTGAGAGGTGTGAGAATCAGGTGTGAGATCATCTTGTTCTGGGTACATTCCTTTCTTGTGTGTAGTTTCTCTGGTGAGTGAAATACAGCTTGGTGAGGGATCTTCTGGAGTCCTATTTATATGATCTGATATTGAGTGATATTTAACTTGCTCCCGAGACGTACCAAGGCCAAGTTTAAGGCCTTGGGAACTTGTAAATCTTATGTCTCTTTACTGCTTTACAATCTGCAAACACACACAAACAAAACCTGACATTAAATCAATACATTGAGCATAAGAATCAAAGTAGTAATCAAGTAAGAATCTCAACAAATAGTATCGGAGCTTGGTTAAATCTGCTTGGTTAAGTGTTAGATCTGGTTGGTTGCTGTGTAGATCTAGAGATTGTTCATAGTGAATGTGTGTTGGTTTTCTGGTGAAGAAGGTGGTGTTTTGCATTTGTGGTTATTACTTGAGTGTCGTTTTGGGGTGCTCTTTCTACAGTTGATTGTGATCAGGTCAGCTTTAAGATAACATTATGGAACCAACTCCAAGAAGGTTTGAATTAGAGAAGTTCAATGGGGAGGGAGATTTTGCTTTTTGGAAACATAAGATAATGGCTCAACTGGAGATCCTTGGACTTTATTCATTCCTTCAACCAGAGGAGGGACTTGACCCTAAAGGAAAAGGTATTGTGGTGGAAGGAGAAAGGATTGAGATCATGCCTGATCCAAAATGGCTTGAGAAGGATTGCAAAGTGAGAAATCTACTTAGCATGAGTCAGTCGGATATGGTTCTGAGAAAATTTATCAAGGCAAAGATAGCTCTGTAAATGTGGTCTGCTTTAGAAAACACTTATCGGATTAAGTCACTTCCTAACAGGTTTTATCTGAAGCAGACGTTTTACAGTTATAAAATCGAAGAAGATAAGAACCTACACAACAATCTTGATGTGTTTACTAAGCTGGTGTTAGATCTTTCAAGTTTGGATGTTGAACTAAGTGAAGAAGATCAAGTTGTGATTCTTCTAAACAACTTACCTAAGAGATTTGAACCGCTTGTGCATACCCTAAAGTATGGCAGAGGACAAAACACAATATCTCTTGAGGAGATTACAAGATCAGCTTACTCTGTAGAACTTGATCTAAAGGCAAAAAGGGAGTTCCACAACGACATCCATCAGTGAAGGTTTGTTTCTTCAACCTAGGGGAAGAACAGAGAAGAAACAGTCTCCCAAATGAAAGTCAAATAATAGGAGCAAGTCAAGACCAAAATCTAAAAGAGGTTGTTGGATTTGTGGTTCAAAAGGACATTTCAAAAGAGAATATCCCGAAAGAAACCGGCAGTCTGCAGGGAACTCAAGTGTTGTTGCAAGTTTGGGAAAGGCTATTGACACTAAACCAGTCATGCTAATAGCTTCCGAGCATGTAAAAAAAATAGTTGGGTATTAGATTATGGTTGCTCCTATCACATGACTTTCAGAAAAGATTTTTCGTTTGATATAGAAGAAGTTGATGGTGGAAAGATCTTGATGGGTAATGATATTGACTGTGACATTACTACTATTGGAAAGTTGAAGATAGTTAGCTACAATCATACAAGTGTAGTGTTAACAAATGTAAGGTATTCTTCAACAGTTAGGTGTAACTCGATACCTCTTGGACAGCTTGAAACACTAGGGTGTTGGTTTCATTCTAAGGATTATAGGCTGAAAGTATTCAAATGTGAAACTGAGGTTCCAGCAGCTGACTAGAGAGATACCTTATATTTTCTTGATGGTACTCCTTCTCATCAAGAAGTAAATGTAGTCGTGTCAGAGATAAACAATACAGAATTATGGCACAGCAGAATAAGTCACGTAAGTATGAAATGTCTTCAGTGTTTATCTGACTTGGGGTATCTAAAAGGGAAGTTTTCTGGAGAAGATCATAAGTGTGAATTCTGTGCTCTTGGAATATTTCACAAATTATCATTCAAGCCTTGTAAACATTCCTCAACAGAGCCTCTTGAATATGTTCACTCAGATTTATGGGGTTCACCAAATGTTACACCCAGTTTATCTAAGTGTCAGTACTACATATCCTTTGTGGATGATTATCTAGGAAAATCTTGGTTTATTTTCTAAAATCTAAAGATAAAGCTTTCTCAAAGTTTTTGGAATGGATGACATTGGTTCAAAATCAGAGTGCAAGAAGACTAAAGTCTTTGAGGACATATAATGGCCTAGAGTACCATAACAAAGTATTTGATGATTTCTTCAATCAAAAGAGCATTCTAAGACACAAAACTTGTCCTTATACTCCGCAACATAATGGGATTGCATAAAGACTAAACAGGACCATCCTAGACAAAGTGATAAGTCTGTTAAGTGAAACAGGGCTTGAAGAAAGGTTTTGGGTTGAAGCTACATCTGCAGTTGTTTACATGGTAAAGAGAACTCCGTCCATTCCTTTACACTTGAAAATCCCATAAGAAGTATGGATAGGTAGAAAGCCTGAGTATGACCACATGAGGAGATTTGGAAGCCTAGTGCACTATCATGTGGATCAGGATAAGCTTAAGCCTAGAACTAAAAAGGGGATCTTTATGAGATATCCTCAAGGGGTTAAAGGCTACAAAATTTGGAGTCTGGAAGAAGGTAAATGTGTGATAATCATGCATGTATCATTTTGTGAGGATGTTATTTTCAAATACATTGTAAAAATTGATGAGTCTAAACTGTTAAGGATTCAGCTAAGCATTAAGAAGAAAGTTTCTTTCAATTTACCACTAGAGCCAAGTGTAATGCTAGTAGAAGTGAAGAGTCTTCAGCTGCAGATGGAGTAATATCAAACTCTGAAGAGGTTGTAGCAGATTCTGAAGAAGACTCAGACACTGAGGATTCACCATGTGACTTAAGAAATTATATGCTTGCTAGAGACCGTGAAAAGAGACAAGTTATACCTCCCAGTAGATCTAATGATTGTGATGTGTCGGCTTATGCTCTAATGGCATCCGAATTGGTAAAAGAAGATGAGCCCTTTACCTATGCAGAGGTTGTAAACTACAAAGATAGAAAGAAGTGGACAGGAGTTCAGATGAGGAAATGGATTCCTTATGAAAAAATGATAGCTAGGTACACAAAGTATATGCCATATCATAGTCACACATCCAGACTATCTTAATATGTCAAAAACTACACCAACAATTGCAATTGCATGGTGACATGTATCAACTAACAGGTGTTATGTGTCCAACATCATAACCGTCTTTTGGGTACTAAAAATCTGCGTTTGAGTTTATCACTTACTTTTTTCTTCTTAAAATTCTACACTCAAGTGTTGCACAAACTGTATTTTTGAGAATTCTTATTGAAAACTATTTACGTCTGGATTTTATATGAACATTTGCTATCTTAGTTGATTATCTGAGAAGGATAAACTTGATTCTTTAAATTTTGGTTGAAACCGATTTACCTCTTTTTGTTGTTCATCAAATATATCTCTCCTACATAAACTCCAGTTCTCACATTCATGACATTACTGCAAAAATTTGGGTCGTTGATTGACTCAAACAACATAAAAATTGAAAAGTGTCGTCCTAATCGTTGAGAGGAGACATTTAATCTTCCGAAAATAGAGGATTCATCAGTTTTTTGTTTGAAGGATTTTTTTTATAAGCTATGAAAAGAAAGTTGACTCTCGAATTGTAAAATGAGGATCTAATTTGGTATTGACTTCGATGGTCATCAGTGAAGAATGAATCTAAGTATTGGATGAACAATGAGAAATGAGTGGAAAAGATCATAATCAAAGTTTGAATACGAATCCTAAAAACGAATCAAAATTTTTTTGAAAAATATTTCATCATACTTTTAATAATTTAACCAAATATTTTTCATCATATATATATATATATATAATTTATATTTTATAAAATTTTGTTTTTATTTTGCTCTTTGATCTGGTTGGATTGTTTGTATGGGTTGAATATAAATTTAAGGCAAACAGTACCGAATTCAACATATAGTACATCCGAACATTAGAAAAAATGATAGTTATGATCAGTGGCGGACCTAGTAAAGAGGAAGGGGTGTCAATTGACCCCCCTTAAATCTAAATTTTATAATTTTTTAGTATATTTTGTCATTAAAACTCTTTAGCTGAGTTGATAAATTAGTCAATTGAACCTCCTTTGTCCACGGTTCAACTCCTCCCATCATCATTTTTATTTTTTAAATTTATATTTTGATCCATGTTATATTTATTTCTGGGTCCGCCACTGGTTATGATGTTGGGCACATGACACATGTTAGTTGGTACATGTAACCATGCAAATGCATTTGTTGGTGTAGTTTTTGACACATTAAAATAGTGTGGATGTGTGACCATGATATGACATATACTTGGTGTAGCTAACTATCATTTTCCCATTCCTTATATAGAACTCACACTTGAGATCTCATTGATAGACCAGAAGGAGCCAGAACCATTGGTTGTAAATGGATCTTCAAGATTAAACCAGGAATTTCAGGGGTTGAAGGGAGATATGCAATGGTTCAGCACACTACAATCAGGTTAATGCTATCAACTAGTGTTGATCAAGATTTAGAGCTTGAGCAGTTAGATGTTAAAACAACATTCTTACATGGTTCTTTGGATGAAAACAAATCTTGATGGAGCAACCTGAGGGATAGTCTAAGGGAAAAGGTAAAGTGTGTTTACTAAGAAAGTTACTATACGGTCTTAAGCAGTCACCAAGGTAATGGAATTTACGTTTTGGTCAGTTTATGAAGCTTCAAAGTTATACAAGAAGTCAGTTTGATCCATGTGTTTACTTTAAAGCTTATGGTGATGGAAGTTATATATCTACTATTGTATCTAGACGATATGTTGGTGGGAGCTAATAGTATGGGTGAGATAAAGAACCTAAAAGTTATTCTCAGCAAGGAGTTTGAGATGAAGGACCTAGGATCTACAAAGAGGATCTTAGGCATGGATATTATACGGGATAGACAGAATGTATCTTAATTCTATCTCAGGAGAAGTATATGCATAAAATATTAAGGAACTTTGCTATGTCTGAGGCTAAGTCAGTATCTACTCCACTAAGTTCTCAATTCATATTATGTAGCACCACGCAAGAGGAAAGATCTGAAGTTGAGATCATGATGAATAGCGTACCTTACTCTAGTCTTGTAGGGAGTTTAATGTACGATATGGTGGGCTCTTGTCCTGACATAGCACATGTTGTGGGCTTCGTTAGTCGCTTCATGAGTTCTCCTAACACAGAACATTGGAAAGCAGTAAAGTAGTTAATGGCTTATATCAAAGGATCATCAGATATGTGTCTAACTTTCAAGAAAAGTGATAACTTTGATATCAAAGGTTTATGTGATAGTTATTATGCAGCTGACTTGGATCGAAGAAGACCGGTGACTGGGTATGCATTTCAGAGTGCAGGAAACACTGTGAGCTGGAAATCAGGCTTGCAATAGATTGTTACCCTATCAACCTCTGAAGCAGAATACATGACATTAGTATAAGCTATAAAAGAAGGTTATGGCTAAAACGAATCGCATATGAGTTAGGACTTACATAGAAGAAGGTAGAGATCTTTGCAATTCTTAAAGCGACATATGCTTGGCAAAAAACAATGTGTTCAATGAAGGCACTAAGCACATAGATGTGAAACTCCATTTCAACTGAGATGTTGTGGGTGAAGGATCAGTGGTGCTGACGAAGATAAGGACTCAGGTGAATCCCGCAGATGTTCTTACAAAATTAGTTCCTACAAAGAAATTCGAGGAGGCTAGAAGTCAGGTGAGGATTCTCAGCAACTAAATCTAAATCGAAAATGGATTTAGTGTTCCGACAAGGTATAAGGTTGTCAGAAAAAGAAGAAAGGGAATGCAGAAGAGCTTCTCGAAGTGGTTTTGGTAAATGAAACAAGGTAGAGTTTTTTGTTTATGTTTCTATTTTATAGTGGATCCAAGACGAAGGGTTGTTGGGCCTAAGGTCATTCTTGGTGAATGCCCAGATTTAAAGCCCTTGAAAGTGAGCAAGCCAAATAAGAGAAAGTCAATTTATTTTGATGTCGGTTTATTAGCAGAGTGTCACACAAGAAATATCCTTCCATGTGCAAGCATGTGCCTCTGTTGGGAGAGTCATCAGGTGGTTAGAGAAAAGATTCTTGATGATGATAATATAAAGAGGAGAAGAGAAGCTTACGGAGTGATAGAGATGACACATAAGGGTTGGTGAGAGGTGTGAGGATTGGGTGTGAGATCATCTTGTTCTAGGTTCATTTCTTTCTTGTGTGTAGCTTCTCTGGTGAGTGAAATACAACTTGGTGAGTGATCTTCTGGAGTCCTATTTGTATGATTTGATATTGAGTGTTGTTTGGCTTGCTCCCGAGACGTACCAAGGCCAAGTTTAAGGCCTTGGGAACTCATAAATCACCTGTCTCTTTACTGCTTTACAATCTACAAACACACACATAAACAAAACCTAACATTAGATCCATACATTGAGCATAAGAATCTAAGTAGTAATCAAGTAAGAATCTCAACAGCTTTTCTCCAAAAATACAGATATTAGAAAAGTTACGACATAGTAATTTTAAATCTTACACGGCGGAAAAAAACATCTTACACGCTGCGGTTTTCTTTTTCTTTCACCTGATCTTAAATTGTAAGACTTTTAAACTGACTAGGACTATGCCCGCGCTACGCGCAGGTTTGTGTTTTAATTTTTATGTTTGTTGATTATTAAGGTCCGTATGTGGTTCTTCTTAATTTGGTTATGTTTTTTGGGTTTAATCTGTCAATATATTATTCTAATGCTTCTTCGTTGTATATCAATGTTGTAGGATTTTGGTTTGTTTATAAATCTGTAAAGTTGGTAGTAAAGGTAAGAGCTATGTTTTAAATATCTCGGTACTTTAAAATTGTTTTGGAATAACGAAAAGAAATTATAAGGAATGATGGAAACTACTAAACAACGCGATCGGTAAATTCATGTCTATTTACCTTGTCTCTTAGTTAAGCTTTTTAAACACAAAAAATATTAAGCATGATTTGATGTCTAATGGATGGAAGTAACATTATTATTATTGACATTTGGTGGCCGTACTTTTAATGTTTTGGTCTATGTTTCTTCTCAAAAGAAATTCATGTCGGTAAAGTAATATGTATATAAAATGTAGTTGGCGCCATTTCATTATTCGGTTTGGTTCCGGTTTAGAACCATTCATGTCCGGTTCTTTCGGTTTCAGAATTTATGATTCATTTGTTTTTTTTTGGGAAATTAGGTTCGGTTTCGGGCTCGGATCCCAAAAAATGGTTTCTTTTGGTTATGGTTGGGGGTCTTTCGGTTCCAAAGTTTAGGATCATTTCGGTTCTTTTTGTTTTAATCGAAACTGGAAGCTATCGATTTTTTTTTGTTTTTGTGGTGTTTAAAATTATTTCTTTTGGTTAATTTTCTATTCTGGATATTTTTGTTTCCGATTATTTGATACATTCGGTTCTCCTTATACTTTGGTTCAGTTCCAATCACAGTTCCAAAGTTTATGATCCATTCTAGTAATTCGTGTTGAACCAGAACCAAAGAATGAGTATATTCAAAGTCTTTTATATAAAATGCTTATTGTAAAGAATGTGTGGTATTTTTATAAGACATTTTCTAATTCGGTTACATGTTGTCAGAAACGATACATTGGAATTTAGGGGTAGAATGCACATAATGTATTGCTTATATTTGTTTTCTTGGTTTTTGTAAAGGGAAATAAGTTTCATTAGAGCTTGAATTATATTGGTATTCCTTTTGTTCTGCGTTACGTTATTTTAGTGTCGCTTGAATATTATTTTAAATTTTACTAACCCATTCACAATATATATTTTTAACAATAAGTTCCGATTTTAGAAAACATTCAGTTTTTTTTCACTTTCAATATACAGAGAAAAAGAAGTCTGTTGACTAACAGATATTAATCATGTTTCAATTTTAGTTTTTTTATTTTTTTATTAAGACTATTTTACATAAAGTCGACAACATACCAAAATAGGCTCTCATAGTGTTTAAATTTGTAGTCAATCATAGTCTGTTATTAGAATAACGTATACTGCCAAATTAGGCAAAGTAATCATAGAGCGAGTAACCAAATAGGAGATTTTTGTTGTGGTTCATATAAAGAAAAACAAAACTCGAGTAGTTGGAAAATTCGAACAATGAAGACCACAGTTTGGTTTATAAATTATCGGTCATGGCTAAATCGGGAAGCCAGACCAAATGAGTTACTCATCACATCTCTTAATGGGCAATTGTAAGTCTATGCGCTCTAGTAGGTCGCCTCATCCTTTGTGTGATGTACTTTTTGATTGCCTTTAGATTAGCGTCAAAGTAGAAATTTGTTCCTTGTGTCGCATGAAGATTTAGATGACCTGCATGCATGGAGGGTTCAAGAAATTAGTACTCATAAAGAAGAAAATGTTTCCGTTTTTCCTAAGTCTTTATGTATACCTTCGCAAAGTTTAATGTTAAGACTTGTAGCTACCATTACTTTGTAGCGTCTATCTTCTATGTGTTGGTATTGGCGGAAAAGTGCAGCTTGTGCACCCCATATAAAAAGGCGGACAATTTCGCCCCTGCCAATAGTTTTGAGTTTTAGTGTTTCTTTTATTGATTAATTCTTAGCATCTAAATAGGTGTTGTATTTGTTACCGTTGTAGTTTTAGATGCAGTACTAATTTTCTATACTCCCGTTGGAGATCCTTTGATTTGGCATCTTGCATGAACAATATCTCACCTACAACATCTACATTACGTTTGGATTATTGGGGAACATAGTAATTGCAAAAGTATTCGCAGACGACTTTGTGGTGTGAATAACATGCATATTAGTTAAGTGTACCTGGAAGTATTGAGTTGGTGTTTGCGTGTTGTAGTAGTTTACTATAGTTGTGGATCCAGAATTTTTCCACTCCCAGTATGTGTTGAGACACATTAGCATGCTGGATAATTGTCATTTTTGTGAAGCGAATGACAAATTTGGCGGCGGTTAGTCTGTAGCTTTGATTGTTATTCGTGTAAACAAATTTGGTTAGGTAGTAGAATCTTCCTTCAACTAAATGTTCTTTATGTAGCTCATATAAGTCTTCACACATTTTGCTTTCAAGCATTTTCCCCTGCATTTGAAACAATGGTTTATCGTTAGTCATTCTACGCAAGTAAACGTATTAGGAAGTTAGTTGGATTTGTGGACCTTCAAGTTCAGTAGAAGTAAAGTAGCTCCTTTTGGGCGATTCTCGTTCCATTGGTCGTTCTTTTGCCAGAAACGAATTAATCGCACAATTATAGGTCCTTCGTCGTACCCAACAATATCATTTACTCTGAAGTAAGTTGGTTTCTTCGTAAACATAATTCACCTGACACATGATTTTTGGTTTATAAATTGAATATTCAGAGGAGATATGAAATGTAAAATCATTTTTTAAATAGATCTTATTAAATTTGCAAAAGTGTAGCAGAAATCGTTAAGTGGTATGAATCTATTTGAGTAATGCAGCTTTACAAATCTTTGTTAGGAGAATCATGGATAAATATTTAAAACCGAGAACCTTTTGACCAAACCCAAGCAGAAATTCTTAGATCTAATCTAAAGTGACAGGCCCTATATCGTATGTGATTTTTCATGTGTCATGCATGACTATACATTAATTATTCACCTGGGTTGTCAACGTGTCACGATAGTACTATTGTGTTGTTCCTTTCTTTGTTTTTTGACCTTCTCTTATAGTGTGTTTTACGTCGGCGTTTACGTTGATGTAGATACAAAGAAGTTTGCTTCTTTTTGTTTGTACAATATTGAATTATTAATATGATAATGACAGACGTTTTGGTTGGTTTGATTTAGCTTTTGAACATTAATGGTGTTGCCTTTTTTTTCCAGATCCGTTTGAATTGGAAAGTGAATAAATATCATTTATTATGAGGTTGTTATTAGTTAGATATTGAATATATTATTTGAACCTCCAAGTATAGAGATTAATATATTAGGTTATTTTATCACAGATTATGGCGGTAGAAATTTCATTTCCTTTCTCTGGTACTTGTAGATTTTTGGTTGGGAATTTATTTTAAGTCCACTGCTAAAACTTTCTAAGGTCCTATAAAAGCAATAAGTGCCTTCCTTAGCATTTAGCTTCAGAAATTCAACTAACATAGAGGGCAAAGGGAGACATGAATTAAAGCAGACATTTACGTTGTATTAAACCAGAGATTGGAAATACATATAGCTACTTAGGAATAGCATTTAGCAGCAACGAAACATGGGAAAGTTACTAAGTTATAAAAGACATAAACGTAAAAAAGAGAAGTGTGCGCAGATGGAATAGGAGCAGTAGGTGGAGTGGACTGTGGAGTGTATATCATGGAGCAGAGTGTGTTATGCACCTAGCTTTGGTTTTTTCCATGCTCGCTTGTTCTCAACGTCGACATTGTCAGCCTCAGCTTCATCCTTTTCCTCGACATTGATGTGGCTCTCCTCGTTCATGGTTGTGACGGTGAAGGTCTGCCTTGAGGCGGTAAGGTTGTACTTAGTTATTTGGATCTGGAATTGCCGTGCGCTGCCTACAATTGTTTGGAGAATTGCAGGTGCTTTCTCACTTGTTTCAGCGTCTTCTTCGGCTTGGAGAAGATCTGTTGCTGTCTTCCCAAGGATCTGGGTCCTTTCGGTGTCGAAGATTACAAATGTGGTTGCATCTCCGGCTTTGTCTTGAACATTGATCTCGAACCTAAACCTGAAAGCAGAGACAGCGTTTTCAAGTGAACAGATTTTGGGCATTCAGTTTTAACTTGCTGGAAGGTCTTACTTGGTTAAGCCGATGTTATTTGTTTTCTCGCATTTGGCGCAGTAAAGTGATGTCCCAGTCTTTCCCAGCTGTAAGTTACATGTACTGCAGGAGATATAGTTCCACTTTTGTATGTCCGGGACACTGACAATTGTCGCATGGACATAGAAACCAGCTTTGACAAATTTCTGGACACAACAAAATGAGAAGAAAACATGAGATTCATCTCTGTTTTGCAAAAGAAGCTATTATATTACCAAAAACTTGTTAAACTTTTGACTTTACCTCAGGATCTGCCGTTTGTAGGAATTGGTGGAGATCATTGATTGTGGCTGTGAGAGGAATGTTGCTAAGTGTGTTTAAAATATGTTGTATGTGGTGTGTGCTTACCACACGAGAAAGTCTTTCGTTTCCTCCACATCAGTGTCGAAGAAGACACGACTTGCAGCTATTGTTTTCAGACTTACAACACCTGCAACAGCACAGGTTAGTTAGGCAGCATGTATAAAGATTTCTCGATTGGTATTTAATGTATCAAAGTTTGTGTCAGACTACCTCTGAGGGTTTTTGAGTTCACTGCTGTGAGCAACATGATTGTGGGTGTGGTCGTGCACTCCTCCCATCGCTGGCGGACCTGAGCAGCCACAGTGGCCCACAGGTATGCACGCATCGTTTCTCCGCTGCAAACATTTGTGTGAGAAACTGGTAAGGTTTGTGATTATTGTTACTTTCTTAGAATATGACAATGTCACCATCTTCCTCACTCTAATAGCAGTTGGTGAATGAAACGGATAAGAGTAATTAGCAGTGTTAGGAAGAATAGGTTGCAAACAATTTCAAGTTAAAACAATAATATGGCAGTGGGTGAGCAGAATCTATATATATACATTCTGACGTTGGATCTATCACTCTTATCATGTGTCCGAGTGGTCATTACTTGTGGTAATTAGAAGATATGATTCACTTATATTTGTTCTAATTATCACCTGATTACATGTCCTCCTAACAGAGAATCCAAGTTAAGATGTTGACATTATGATTATATTAAAAGCAAGACTCATCAGGTAGCAACAAATATATGTATATGTAAACATTTTCTCTACACTAAATATCTTAACAGCTTGATTGCAGTGAGGTTCAGAGCAGTGAGGTTGAGCATTGGTTCATTCATTTGGACTTAAAAGGTGTTTACAGGGAGGCAACTTATAATCTACAACATAAGAGGATTCAACTTACTCTTTCAAACGGAGGTGAACGGTGACACAACCCTTGGGGTTTCCTGGTGCACCGCTGCCAGCAACACCGGTTATGAGAACGACTTCGCCAACGACATCTGCGAAATAGATGTTTGTAAGTGTGTCTCATATTTACCCCATTAGCTAGGAAACGTAAATACATGTTCTTACCGAATAGGTCAATGTCCGTGTCGACATTGGTAGAGAAATCTTCAAATAAGCGGATCCTAAACTTCTGCCTCGGGATCAATTGCTCAACATCGAGAGCTTCAACCACTGAGGTTTGGTCCGTGAATATCACGGTGTGTTTGTTGGTTGTAACTTTGAACCGGTCTCTTGATGGCTTCTTCATGAACCGGCGGATGACATATACTTTACCGACCTCGATCCTATTGATGAATCCAGGAAGCCTTGTTGCCGGTATGAATCCTTGGACAGAAACTGACTGCAGTAGATATTGTTGGCGTAGAAAATGTTATTTTCCGATCAGGTTCCAACAACTAACAGCAGAAAGTTATCAGTTGATTTACACTTGAGATTCATACCTGTGAATCGACGAACAGCATCTCCAGGCGCATCAGTAGATTTCCCTTCTTGTAGTTTCGTGCCTCCCAGGAGTGGACGACACATATAACCACCTCGTCGTTGCAAAAAACACCGGCGATATTGTCGAGAAGATCAAGGTTTCTGGACTCCGAGAGGTTTGCCATGGCTTGCGTATAAGGTTTCATAGAGTGTTGCAGCTTCCAATTTCAGTGGTGGAGTCGACTGCCGATGAAGATTACTGTATATATAGGTCCGTTTGGAGAGGAGGCGTTTTTGGGGAGTTGGAAGGGTTCGTCATAATTGGGAAATTGATTGGAAGAGGTGTATTGATGAAGAGGAATTGAAGGAGGGGAGATTAAGGCGAGGGCAAGAGGCGGTGTAACGGCTGGTGGTGGTGGTTCTGAAGCGGGAGCAGACTCTCGCGACAGTGGCGGCTAGGTCGAAGATGGTGACCTTGAGTGGGCTGGGAAGCTGATGACCTTAATGGGCCAAATCTTGAAGAGGAGGTGGATTCTCATCAATTAACCAAATCTTGTTTCTAGCAAACCCATGTTGATTCAATAATCCACAATCTCCAAACTTTAAACACGTACACTCACACAAAATCAATAAAAGATCTCAAAGATCAATACAATGAGTAGAAATAAATTACCTGTGGATAACAAATCTGAATCCCACCACGCATTGATTTTGGAGGTTTGAAGATAGCCTATGACCATTTCCAACCAAATTCCAAAAAAAAAATCAGATTTTTAAAAAAAATTTATGTTCCATCTTCATCTTCCTCTTCTTTTCTCACAACATACCTTATTGTTAGTGAAAAGAAGCTCTTCGCCTAATTCATTCCTCCAAGAAACAATTTGTCCTCCATGTAAACTAATCTGGAATGACAAAAACCCAGAACACATAATCGATTAAAAAGCTCGAATTCGAAAGAAAGAATCATAAAGTTGATACATTTGCAGAAGCTCAATGTGGGTTTATGAGAACAACTTGGTCAATGCCATTCCAATCTTTAACTATCTCTGTAGTTATTTTTTTATCCCACATTGTTGTTGCGTAGTGACCCATTTTCTTGATTTTTTATTTCTCACACATCAAAAATCATAAATTTTAACAGCCAAAAAAGAAGAGGACGAAGAAAAAAAAACGACACAGAAGCTTTCTCCTTTCTCACAACAGTCTCATGACATTTAGATCTGTAAATCTAAAGCTCAGTGAGTACTCTCCCCCTTAGATGAAAAAAAAAATATAAAAAAGAGAGAGAGGAGGAGGAAGAAGAAGAAGAACACCTATCGATACAAATAGCTAAACAGCTATCTTAAAACTCTTTTATTTGGGAATAGAAAATAAAATTTATAAGGTTAAGCTTTAAATGGTAAAATAATGTAAAAAATGAACAACACAAAAGCCAAAAAGAAATGGGTTTAAGATCTGATTAATCCAACAAAAGAAAAGGTTGATAAAGCTGATGGCCTTAATGGGTCGGAGAAATGAGAGATATTTTGTTGCCCAGCCCAGCGTTGTGGAAGGAGAAAGTGAGTGTGGTTTTGGGTGCGTTCTAAACAGAGACACACAAAGCAGCAGGTAGTGTTATTGGCAGGAGCAAGAACAGCAGGGAGTTTTTAACGATAAAACAACGTGGTGTTCAAAGCTGAGGTGGCAAAAGGGGAGCTTACCAAGGAAGCTGATGTGGATAAGCTTAAAATGCTCAATTTTGTGCTTTTAGTTAGTTAGACTAGAGGATTGACCGCGCTACGCGCGGTTTTATCCTAACAAAATATGTTTCCTTAAATAGTTGCTAATTTTTAAAATAAAATAGAGTTATTTTCCAGTATTTTTGTTCACACAAAAGGCTATTCTATTACTCAAATTTGAGGTGGTGCAACAAGTCATACCGGAATAGAACAACCAACAAACCGTACAACTTTGTGATTACCGTACAACTTTTCATGATTTGTGTATATTATCTGCAGGGTGAAATAAAACCAAAGAAAACTATTAATTAGGTTTTTGTTGGACAAAAAAATATAGCAATAAAATAGTGGGGGAAGATTACAATATTATTGCCC
>OVAN01003911.1:0-27428 GCA_900406275.1 Anastatica hierochuntica
CTAAGCTAAAATGAACCTAATTATGCATGAAAATATATACACATCAACAAGCTTTACTTTTGTGGGTTTGGTCTTCATCACTTATGCAACATAAACGCTTTATTTTGAAATTTTGTAGGTTCTTTTTTAATAGTAAAGGATGACGAGTCGGAGCCCAACAATGATGTTAAAAAACATAATGCATGTGTGTATACATATGATGGCATATGTAGCTTCGTCTTCAATAGCCTTCATTAGCTGCACTGAAAAGAAGCAAAGCTTGACGAAGAGGTTCTCAATCAGAACTGTCATTGTTGTTGCATTCTTCGCAAATGGGAAGAGGGTCAATCCTATTAGATGAGAATGGAGAGCTATGGAGATTGATCATCCACAAGAGTCGCCATCACCACGTACATATCACATATCATTGGATGAGTGGATTAAGAACAGAATGAAGGGAACACGAAAATAAGAGGGAGAAGAAAAGGGAGGGATTCACAAGAAAGGGAAAGAAAAGGGCACTTGAGCCACCACCCACCATGATGCAACATCACCGCAATCTCTAACCATCAGAAACATAGACGAGGAAAGTTTCTATAGAGGTGGAGAAGAACAAAGGCACAAAAAAAGTGAAAGAAGACGAGTGAAATTGATTTACCCGAGATAAAAAAAAAATCGAGACGTACACAAGAAGATGAAAAGGGCAACATAACACTTAATAATACTTATATGGGCATAAAGAGAAAGACAAAAGTGTAAAAACTGATTTATCAATAAGAATTAAAGTGAACATTTGCTTTGAAGAAACTATTATTAACGAGACTTTTAAATATATAATCATGAACGCTATGAGAGTTTGTTGGTGCACATTACCAAAAGGTTGATCTATTGATTCAAAGCAAAAAAAAATAATCGGATATGTAGAGGAAGATCACCAAATAAGTAAAACACTAGAACTGTCGCATTTTACAACAACAAACCCGACTCAAGATTGTTTTAGTGATAAAGACAAAACATATCGAGTGTTCAAAAATATAGTTTGCTTAACTTGTTAACATAAACTATAGAGTTTACAAAAATAAGTGATTCCCGTGTTCGTGACAAAAAAAAATAAATATCTATTCCCGTGCAAATTGAAAGTTGTCGCATATAGTTATAAAATTAATCAATAATCTAAATTAAATTCACAAAAAAAACATAAATTGTCCGTGTAAGACACAAACCAACACCTAATATATATATATAAACGAAAAATAAATAAAACACATATTATAAAACATGATTTTGGTGAGAAATGTGATTTTATTGTTTTGACGAAAAAATATGATTCTACAACTTTGACGGGAAAAAATGATTTTGATTTTGGCTGGAAAATGTGATTTTGCGGTTTTGGCGGGAAAATGGAATTTTGCGGTTTTAGCGGGAAATGCGATTTTAGAGAGAAAATGCAATTTTTCAGTTCTGACCGGAAAATGTAATTTCGCAGTTTTGTCGGAAAAATATGATTTGTGTTTTTAACGAGAAAAATGTGATTTTTGTTTTTAAGCGGAAATATGATGTTGAATATTTGGCAGAATAGTTCAGTTTGGACTTGAAATTTTGGTTTTACTGTTGTGGAGCTCTGGTTTAAGAATGAATATTTGGTGAAGATCGAAGAATCTTCGATCGGAGATTTCCAAGAAAATATCAAACTTGAATTCCAAAAAGAAAAGTAAAAATTGCGAAAGAATAAAAGTTTCTGGAAAGAAAGTAAAACCGAGTTTTGATATTTATCTTGTCACAGTGCCTTATGTTTACAAATTTCTAGTTTATTTTTCTTGAAGATCAGTCTTAAACAGAGTTCGTTACATATAGTTACAACAACAGCCGATTGTTTGAATTAAACTTCAGAAATCAAACTCTGTCCATGCAAGGCACGAACCAACACCTAGTATGTATATATGTATATATATATATATATATAATCTCCAAAAACTCAAATATACTTTGATTTCATTTGCTTAGGTTCTGACCCTGTAAGATCGTATAATATTAGTAACAAATTCATAATCTATAGGTTATAAGCGATCTCTAGCAAAACATTGTAACCACCTAATATTAAACGATGTGCCGAATCTCGACACTATAACTTTATTTAGATTAAAGTAAAAATTATTTCAGAACATTCCTAACAAACGACGTCTTTTTGTGGAGGCATATGCGAAGAAAATAAACGACGTCGTTTCTTTAATACACGTGTAATCTGAATCACGACTAATTGACGGAAATGTTCATGGTATTAGTTTAAATTTAGAATTTAGCACAAATAACGAGATAGTGTATATTTGAATTTTTATTTGTTCAAGTTAAAATAGACGTATAAATTGACGCTTTTCCCCATAAACATAACGAGGGTTTACAGAAATGGACAAAATGAGAGATAAACAAATCATAAAGGAGCCTGGTTGCGGGTAACCAACCAAATATCTTTATTTTCTCAAACACACTCAGTCGCACAACTAGCCATTATTCGGGTTTTTTTGATCAGAGACAACAACATTTTACCAGTAGTCTGTGTTTGAACCTCATTCCTTGGAAAGAAACTCCTTATAAGCATATTTTTTTTAAAACGGAAGCTACACAATGTCATCTATACATTACATTTGTTTCCCCAATATTTGGAAAATGTAGTTAAAGGGCAAAGCAAAAAAAAGAAGGAGAGGAACTGCACTTTGCCTTCAAGCAACGGGGAGAGAATCTTCTTCTTCCTGCTGCTCCAAGGAGCCAGTGGGAGTGGGAGTGCCATTTCCACCATTGAGCACAGTGACGTTACCTTCAGAGTCAACGTCCACAATCACCGAGTCCCCTTCTTTTATCTCCCTTGCCAGCATCTTCTCTGCCATACTATCCTCCAATAGCCTCATGATGGCCCTTCTCAATGGTCTCGCTCCATAGCTCGGGTTGTAACCTTCGTCCACTACTCTCTCTCTGAACCTCTCTGTCACTTGAAGCTCAATCTCCTTCTTCTTTAGCCTCTCAAACACTTCCTTCAACAGTATGTCTGCAATTTCTTTCACTTCAAGCTTTGTTAGCTGTCTGAACACTATCATCTCGTCCAACCTGTTCAGGAACTCCGGTCTGAAGTACTGTTTCAGCTCCTCCGTTACTAGGCTCTTGATTCTGTTGTAACTGCTGTCTTTCTCATCGTAGTCCAAGTCGAAACCAATACGTCTTCCTCCTTTCTCAATCACGCTGCTTCCAACATTTGATGTCATGATGAGTAGCGTGTTTTTGAAGTCCACTGTCCTTCCTTTGCTGTCTGTTAATCTACCATCTTCAAGGATCTGAAGCATCATGTTGAAAACATCTGGGTGCGCTTTTTCAATCTCATCGAATAGAACGACTGTGTAAGGTCGACGTCTTACTGCTTCTGTTAGCTGACCTCCTTCAGTGTACCCAACATATCCCGGAGGTGAACCGATAAGTTTTGAGACGGTATGCCTCTCCATGAACTCACTCATATCTAGGCGAATCATGGCTTCTTCAGATCCGAAGTAATAGGCTGCCAAAGCTTTTGCAAGCTCGGATTTCCCAACTCCGGTAGGACCCGAGAATATGAAACTGGCGATTGGACGATTAGGATTCTTCAGCCCAACACGTGCACGGCGAATGGCTCGGCTTATGGCTTTCACAGCTTCGTCTTGGCCTATGACACGTTTGTGGAGGGTTTCTTCCATTTTGAGGAGGCGATCAGACTCATCGGTTGATACTTTCTCTACGGGAATACCAGTCCATGAAGATACAATGTGCTGGATGTCGGACTCCGTGACCATAGGACCTTCCTCACCAGTCTCACTCTCTGCTTTGCTCATTTCCTTGCCTTTCGCTTGAATAGCAGATACCTCAGCTCTGAGTTCAATTTCTCTATCACGAAGTGTCCCAGCCTTCTCAAAGTCCTGGCCACGGACAGCTTCATTCTTCTCCTTGGTTATCTGCCTAAGCTCCTTCTCAAGCTCTTTAGCTTCCTCAGGGACCTGCATAACCAAACAGGTCAAATGATCATCCAAAAATGAAAATGGTAACTAACTGGCATGTGATTCCACCACACCTGTGCATGACGAAGTCGAACCCGAGAACCAGCTTCATCAATCAAGTCAATTGCCTTGTCAGGAAGGAAACGATCACTGAAATCAAAGGAGGACAATCATATGAAAGAAACATTTACGACACCCTTAGTTGGCAGAAAATTATAACAGGTAATTGGAGAGTCACCTTATATACTGGTATGACAACTGTGCCGCTGCCACTAAAGAATCGTCAGTGTAACGAAGCTTGTGATGGATTTCATATCGTTCTCGCAGACCCTTCAAGATCTGAATAGTTTCATCTACGGTGGGTTCAGGTACTTTCACTGGCTGGAATCTTCTTTCCAACGCAGGGTCTTTTTCAATGTGCTTTCTGTATTCATCTAATGTCGTAGCCCCAATGCACTGTCGCGATTAGAAAACCAAAAAAAAAATCAAAAGTTTGTTACGCCATCAACAATAAATCACTCAAAAGTGCAGAGCAATTTCATGTAAACCGGACCACACAGAAGAGTTACCTGCAATTCACCCCTAGCGAGAGCTGGCTTCAAAATGTTAGCTGCATCAATTGCACCTTCAGCTGCTCCAGCCCCAATCAAAGTATGCACTTCATCGATAAATAAGATTATCTCATCGCTCTGTTTTATTTCCTCCATAAGCTTTTTCAATCTCTCTTCAAACTCTCCACGGTATTTTGTTCCAGCAACAAGAAGACCCATGTCAAGTGTTATAACCTGATGTTACACAAAAGGAAAACGCAAGTACATCAGATTATTGTTGCACTACCCACTATAATCATTGGAAGTTAATGGTCACCTGAGTCTAAACTGTTAGGTACATTGTTCAGATAAATACCATAACACAAACAAATCAGCATGGATACTCGCTCGCTCAGAAAGGAAATTGTCAGAAAGTTGGTCTATAGACTCTATGCAAACCAGCATGGTCAAAGCTTATTATTTACTGGATACATTCTACATAAATTATTTGTTCATTCTCAACACAGCTTATGCAGATCATCATGTTGTTTTAACCGTTTTGGCATGGTAAGAATCAACTAACCAAGTGAATTGGAATCCGTGACTCATGATGCGTGTGTATGCAGTGAATGGAAGATTTCAAGTCAACGAGATAAGAATGAATCTCATACTCATTCATAACCATTAGTTTAATTTTCTCACCAAGACTGAGAAACAGACAAACATCAGGCTTACCTTCTTCCCTTCAATGGTTTCAGGAACATCTCCAATGGCAATACGTTGTGCAAGCCCTTCAGCAATAGCTGTCTTACCAACACCAGGCTCTCCAATAAGACAAGGGTTGTTCTTGGTTCTCCTGCCAAGAATTTGCACCACACGTTCTATTTGCGGCTGCCTTCCAACAACTGGGTCCAATTTACCCTAAAGGCAGAAGAAAGATTATGATTAATTCTCAATTAATCTTATCTCTGCAAGGGAATCTCATACGTTCAAATCAAGTATGTACCTCCTCAGCCAGTTTCGTCAAGTTTGTCCCATACTCTTCAAGTGTTGGCATCTTATTGCTGCTACTTCCTCCCCCAACGTTAGCTGTGACCTCATTGTTCTCACCCACCATGCGTATGACCTAGCCATCCAATACAGTTAGAGTATACTTTGTAATACCAATTTCAAAAAAAACGTAATAAAACTGAAAATAGCAGTGTACCACATAAGATGACTACTTTACCTGAGTGCGAATATTACTAGGATCTGCACCTAAATTCTCCAGGACACGAGCTGCAACACCTTCACCTTCACGTAGCAATCCAAGAAGCAGGTGCTCAGATCCAATGTAATTGTGACCTGAAATTCAGACAAGTTATTAACACAATAACTATACTGGAAGGTAGAGAGGAAACTTAAAGGGAGATGTCTATTTCAAACAGCTATCATCAGGGGAGTTGGACAAAAAACAAGTTGGGGAAGGTATTCAAAGTAGAAATAAAATATTTTATGCCCGACATTGCACTAAGCCGTATCAATTATACTTAACACACTTGACAATTAACATAAAGATTTAAGATACAGCAGCAAAAGATGAAAACAAAAAACTTGCTATAGAGAAGGGAATTACCAAGTTGGCGAGCCTCTTCCAGTGAAAGTTCAAGAACACGCTTTGCACGAGGAGTGAATGGGATCTCAACCGCAACAAAGCCACTGCCCCTTCCAATAATCTTCTCTACCTCCACCCGTGCATCTTTTAGGTTAATCCCCATGGATTTCAAAACTTTAGCAGCAATTCCAGTGCCCTCACCAATGAGACCTAGAAGAATCTGTTCTGTTCCCACAAAATTGTGGCCTAGTCTTCTAGCTTCCTCCTGGGCAAGCATAATAACTTTGATAGCTTTTTCAGTAAATCTTTCAAACATTGCTTTTGCCGTGCACCGGCTGGCTTTTCCCTTGGGGACATTCATTGCTTGCTGCACCCTCGAATGGAAACCTTGACGTGTTTTTCCTAGAGTGTCTAAGGCATTGTTCCCACGTAATCCAGAAAATCCTTGCATTCTTGACCCACACACTCGTAACTGACTACACATCATTTTAACTGGTCTTTTCGATCTTCCAGATCCCCGTGAGGGAACACTCCTCTGGTAACAGGCCAAAGATGGTGGAGTAGATTGAGCCAGCACTCTTGTGGCCATAGCCATGTCTTTCTACCAAATATTCAACAAATGGAACAAGGGATTAGTAAACAAACCATCATTCTACCTGAAGAAACAGTTGTATGCATGCATCTATCATTTATCACGAATTCAAAGTAAATAAACTCAAAGAACTTATACAAACTCTCAAATCGAAAAGCAAAAAGTGAGCAAGACTTGAAACAAAAAACCATCAACAGTAAAGCTGAGAAGATGAGCATGGATTGGATTAACAAAAGCTGAATATACTGAGAAAAAACTCTGGATAAGTTAATTCCCAAACATAAGTTAGCTCAGATCAGTAGGAGCTATAAAATAACCTACAATGAAGATGAGAGAAAGCGAACCCAACACTAACAATTGGAATTTGACTTTTATTTTAGAAAAATAAACTAAGAGAACCCACGAAATTTTCGATCTGAAACCTCATAAATCACAAAAAAAAAAAATTCCAACTAAACATCAAACCCTAGCTTTAACAAATACGAAGCCAGAAAGCTTCACCAGCACCGGAGAACAAAAATCAGAGACGAGTAAGAATTTCTTCGAATAGAAAAATAACGTGAAAGACCCCTCACCGAGTTCGATTGTAAATGGAGAAAGCTCGAAGACGAAGAAGGAGAAAGAGATAGAGAAATGAGAAGAAGAAAAATAAAGCAGAGAGATGTAAAGCAGAGAGGTGTGTTCAATTTCTTCACCCTCCCTTATCTCTCTCCCTCCGGTCCGATGCTTTCTTTTTTTCTTTATAAAAATATCATGACGTTAACCGACTTACTTAACCATTCGGTTTACGTAATCTACGGACCGACCAACTGTTGAATTGTGAAACATCACTATTTGACCAATTTATCACAATATTTTCATGAATTTTGATAACTTCATTTGTTATTTTCTGTCAAATATACGTATATTGTACTATTTGATTCTTAAACACATGCGATGTGTTCCTTCCTAATCGGTTTACAGAACTAAACCAATTTTGAATATGTTGAAAAAAATCCCACCACAAGCCGACACGTGACATTATGTAAGCGGTTGGAGAAGAGGATGACAATTATACCCTGCAGATAATGTTCTTTCGATATGTTTTTTGGACAGAGGACTGAATTGTCAATATATGTTATTAGGTTCCGTGTACGAGACCAATTTCTCTGTTTTTTTTTTTTTTGTGTTTCTTCAATTTTTTTGGATTCTCGCGAAAGAATCTTTCTCAAATAAAATCAAGACGTTGCCACTTATGCGTTTGTGTTACTTCGACAGCCTCTTATTTACTCGAGGACGAGAGCGTGACATGGATTATGTTCAACCTCTTATTTTATGCGAAATATCTTTTTCTTTTTAATTACTTACCAATAGATATCTTTTTCTTTTGAATTAGTTACCAAAATAAATATTTTTTCCATCATAATTCTCAAAATAGAGATCATCAAAAAAAAAATTTCAATATATATATTTTTCTACATCCACATACTTTTTTATGTTAGAATATCTCTTACATTTTTCTGTTTACTCTTTTATTTTTTACTTACGTCTCTCTCCATTTCTCTTTCCAACTTTTAATTATTATTCATTTTCTCTTTCCACCTTTTAATTATTTTTCTTTGTCTCTTTCTAGCTTTTTGTTATTCTTCATCTTCTCTCTTTCCATTTCTATTATCTTGATTGATTCTCTTAAAAGAATTCAAATGCAACAAAAAATATTTTCGAGCATGATTCACTATAATTATGTTTTTTTCCGTTTGAATCATTTTAGAAAGAAGAGTAGATCTGATTTTTTTTTTTTTTAAAAATTCGTTGTCAAGGTCATGTATGAATTTCTTTCTCCATCTCTTATGCATCTCGTTTGTTTTTGTTTATTCTTTTCAAATAAAAAAAATCGATTTTTGTTCTCCTATTTATTAATTTTGATAGTGGTTTCTTCTGCTTTATTAATATTTAACATGTTATGAGTTAAAATCTAAATGACGTTTAGGTAGAGAGCTAGATCTGGTTTTAGTTTTGGTTGTGACGATGTATCAATAGTCATGATTTCGCGAATAAATTTGTAATGGACATTATTTCGTGGACACATATTTGAATAAATGTTGTTGTGTATTATATGAATAAAGTGTATTGGGCAAGTTCCAATGGACATTTTGGTCCCAATTTTCTTCGTGCAATGTGATGATGTATCAATGGACATGATTTCGTGAATAAATTAATTAATAAATATTGTTTCCTGATATTGGGGTTGATTGTTTAGAGCTTTAAATACTGTAAATGTAAAGGCTTTATAATAAAATATTGCTGTCAAAACTTTTACTTTAAAAAAGGAAACTGTGACTTTTAGAAAAGATAAAGCCACACATTATTGACTTTAGAAAAACCAAGGTAACAAGTAGAAAATATAGAATATATGCTGTGAGAAATTTAAGAAGAGCTTTTAGGACTTTAAAAATGTTAAAGTGTGATTGGAAAAAATTAAACTTTAAAAATTGTAAAAAAAATAAAAGCTTCTACAGCAAACACCAATCACACCCACTTTTTGGATAGGTGTTATTGTATAATTAAATTTTGTATGAATAAATTGTACATGATAAGTTTTAGTGGACACACAACGACACACTAAATAGATAGTTTGTAGTAATTTTTGTATAATGAACGTGGTTACCATTTCGTTCTGATCATGATTGACATTGCTTTATATGCTATTCATGATTTTTTGTCCAATGTGATGATGTATCAATGGACATGATTTTGTGGACGACTTTGACGATGAATATGGTTTCGTGGAAACATATTTGTATAAATATTATTTTGTTGTTAAGTTTTGTATGAGTAGTTTATATTATTGGACAAGCTTTAGTGGACGTGTAACAAAACACATCTACTAGATAATCATTAAAAAAAATTGTATACTTAAATGTTTATATAATACATAATTTAAACTGACCCATTTATATATAAAATGTGATTGTATCCACAATCGCATAAGGGATGACGTGATATATAAACTAAATTGTGAGACACATTAAGTTTACATTGATTTTTGATTATGTCCATGATTGTCTTGTCCATGAATTGTTGCGTCCATGCGTTTTTTGATTTTTACTTGATGATAAATTAATAAATAAAAAAATGAATAGTATTATAAAGCACACTAAAAAATATGTGAGTTAAAAAAGAGAGTTAAAGAAGAGACAGAACATGTAAGGGAACAATGGAACTAAAGAAGAGAGATAACTTGTGAGGGAACAATGAAATTAAAGAATTTTGAATATGTCCATGAATTTTGCGTCCACGCATGTTTTGGTTTTTAATTGATGAGAAATTTGGAAATAATAAAAAATGAATAGTATTATAAGGTACACCAAAAAACGTGTGAGTTAAAAAAGAGTTAAAGAAAAAAGAGAATATGTAAAAGAACAATGTAATTAAAGAAGAGAGAGAACATGAGCAGAAACAATAGAATTAAAGAAGAGAGAGAATGTATGAGGGGTATGAAGGGGTTTATTGTTTTTCAAGTACAAAAAGTATATAGGTGTAGAAAATTATCTGTTTTGGGAATTAAGACATAGAAAAATATCTATTTTGGGAATTTACTCTTTTCTTTTTCATCATCTTATGGAAAATATCTTTAGTTTATCAAAAAGTAAAAAGATAATTACACTCAATAACTAAATCAATAAACGGTTACTCAAGTTCGATGTTTTCTCGCCGTCACACTGACAGTTAAGTCGTTATCTCCGGAAGTAGCTTCAGTTTCTTTTCCCCATGATATGGATCTCTCTCCCACAATGCGGTTCCTGTATTGTGATAAATTGTACTCGACAGTTTTATCTAGCCACCGCTATAAAAGACTGTTCAAGTTGGGGATTCTCTTTTCTCCATCAATCTCTGCATATTTGCCTTCTCCACCTTTTGTTCCTTCCTTCTGGTGTGTTTCTACGGCGGATAATCCTTTTCTCTGGTACCAGAATTTTGATCTCGTATCAATGATGTGCCGGTGGTGCTCCCAAAGGAAGTGATTATGCAAGCACCATGTTCACAGTACCGCTAAGGCAGAATATACATTTCATTATTGCAAATCTTCCACGATTATGGAGTTTGGAGGGTTTGGTGTATGGGTGTATTCTCGAAGGTCGTCGTTTCCAATTTGTGTTTCCATCCGAAGAATCCATGTTCACAGTAATCTGGCGGGGACCTTGGTCTTTTGCGGATAGGATGCTCATTCTTGAGCGGTGGTACCCACTTCTGAATCATCTCATGTTTTTCTTCATTCCTTTCTAGATCTAAATATGTGGGATCCCATCTCAATTTCTCAACAGAGAGGTCATTACTCACATTGGGAGAGATATTAGGTCAACTTATGAAAATCGATTACAATATGTTGTTGTCTCCAAGAGTTGAATATGTTCGTGTTCAAGTTAGTTCGGATGTACATGAACCTCTCAGGTTTCAACGACACTTTCAGTGCATCCCAACATCAACACTCTTCTTCATTTAACTTATGTGCGTCTTCGTGGAGTTTACATTTACTACGACATGCTCTCTTATTATTCGGGTGCTTTCCTCCAGCCGAATGGCAATAATGTGGATAATTGCCCAGGCCCGAATGATGATGATTATGACCATTTTTCATTGAGAATCAGAATGAGATCCTTGTGGTGATCTTGTTCTTGCAATCCAGAATGGCGTCCTACTCAATGGCAGAGAATCTTTGGAGGTGCAACCTATTGTCAAGATGGCACTAGATGATCAAACTCTAGTGCTGGGAAATTCTAATGTGATGAACTCTATGAATGCAACTAATTTGCCTCTGTCTTCACCGCGGTTTTCCACTGGATATTATCTCCATTGACAATCAGGTATCAACTCTCCCTTCCTTGCAGAGGTTGATAGGCACGGATGATGTTGGGAAGCAAAAGGTGGAGGAGCATATGGATGAAGACATGGGGGGAGGAGATCGCGTTGTATTCTACTTATGTTGAAACAAAAGGTGACAATGAGCATGAAAAACGTAAGCGCAAGTTTGTTGAGAGTATTTTAGCAGAAAGACAGAGATGTGTTAAGTGGATGGAAAGGGGAGAAGGTAGCGGTACAACAAATGAGGATATGACTGATGATGACGGAGGCACGATGGTCCCGAAACCACCATCACAACCATGAGTACATTGTTTTGGAAATGTCAAGGGTTCGACATTGACTTAACGGTTCGACGTGTAAAGGAGTTACGGAAACGGTATCTCCCGGAGATCATATGTCTTCTCGAAACAAAGCAAGATGACAATTACATTTGCGATAAGGCTTGTGAGATTGGTTATGATGCTTACTTCATAGTGCCTCCTTTGGGTTTAAGCGGCGAAACTGCTTTGTTTTGGAAATCTATTGTTTTCCCCGTTGTTTTTCATCTCCAAACCTTGTACATTGTCATGCTACTTTCAATGGAGTTTCTTTCAACTTGTCGTTTGTGTATGGCCATCCAAATGCTTCTATGCAAAATCACCTTTGGGAACGGTTAGAAATACTATCCATTTCGATGTCAGACCCATGGTTATTATATGTTGATTTTAATGAGATCACTTGCAATGCGTAAAAAAGAGGTGCCCCTTTGATACCTGAGTGTAGTTTTACGGACTTTCATCGTATGATAGGAACTTGTGACTTACGTGATTTAAGGAGTATTGGTAATAAATGTTCCTGGTCCGGTCAAACACATACTCACAAAATAAGTTGTTGCCTGGATCGGGTTATGGCAAATTTTGAATGGCATGCTCTCAATCTGTCCGCTCTACTAGAGTTTCTCCCTTTTGAAGTTTCCGATCACAAATCCTTAATCGTGACTCCTACTCCGACGCATTTCTCTGGTTGTCGATCTTTCCGTTATGACAATAGCCTCTGGAATAAAGGGGAGTTTTGGGATGTAGTGTCCAAAAGATGGAAGCATAATCCTTCTACTCACGAAACTCTTTCATCAAAAATCTCCCGACTTTGTAAAACAATTTCACGATGGCGGCATCAAAATAAACATAATGCTCTTCTGAGAACTGTCGATTTAAAGAAAAAGTTGGATGTTGTCATTTTCGATAATTCTTCCTTGCAGTCTTTGATTAATCATATCAGAAACGAGTTAAACCAAGCGTAAAAAGATGAGGAACATTATTGGTATCTTAAGAGCCAAAATCAATGGCTGTCGAGGGGATCGTAATACCAAATTTTTCTATACTTAAACAAAGGTCAGGACAACTAAAAAAATGTATCATGGCGATAGAGGATGATGAAGGCCATATTTGGGGGGGGGATATTTAAGTTCCACAACCAGCTGAAGGGTATTTCACCTCTCTGTTTACTAGCTTTGTACCTGATTATGTGGCTATGGAGAATGTCTTCGCTGATTTTCCGTCTCGGGTTTTGTCGATTATGAATGATGATCTTACAGTTCGAGTTACAGATGAGGAAATCAGGAGGGTTGTTTTTGACATCGGTGCAACTAAGGCTCCTGATCCTGATGGCATGACGGTGGCTTTCTTTCACCAATTATGACCATGTATCAAAGATGATGTGTACCGCGAAGTAAAGAGTTTCTTCCAGTCAAGTTTTATACCTCCCTTTCAAAACCATACGAATCTTTGTTTGCTGTCGAAGATCGATATCCTAAAGACAATGGTTTATTTGTTCAGTCTCTCTCTGCAATGTTAGCTATAAAATCATTTCAAAGATCCTGGTTGCTAGACTCAAACACCATTTACCATCTTTAATTAGTGAGAATCAAGTGGCTTTCATTCGCGGTAGAAATATAATGGACAACTTTATTATCGCTCATGAAGTGTAGCACTCTTTGAAACCTCGAAAGTATTGGGCAAAGTCTTATATGGCAGTTAAAACAGATATAATAAAGGCTTATGGCCGTAAAGAATGAGGTTTTCTTCTACGAACCCTGGAGGCTATAGGTTTCAATCATACTTGGTGAGCTTGGATTATGGCATGCATTGAATCAACTTCTTTCTTTGTTTTGATAAACAATGCTCCTCATGAAGATATTAGACCAGGCAGAGGGATTCACCAGGACGATCCATTATCTAAAAATCTCTTCATCATTTGCTCTGAGTTGTTGACGCATCTTGTTAATAAGGTTGTTAGGCATAAAGGCTTAAAAGGTATCAAGTTAAGTACCACTGGTCCGGCTGTTACAAACTTGATGTTCGCTTGCAATATATACTCTTATTCTATGCAATGCACATCCTAGATCATGCAAGACAATCATGAACATCCTAAAAGTGTATGAAACGATGTCAGGTCAAGCAGTGAATCTTCATAAATCTGCCATTATCTTCGGTTCCAAGGTTAAAGTTGATATCAAATTAAGAGTACGTCGTTTACTACAAATTCATATTAATGGTGGCATGGTAAGTACTTGGGGTTACCGAAGCAGATTAGGCAAAAAAAAAATATCTTCAAGTTCATTATTGAAAAGGAACAAAAACGAACAAGCCATTGTCTAATAAATTCTTGTCGAAGGCGGGCAAAAAGGTGTTGCTCAAAACTATGGCATTAGTACTCCCTGTTTACACAATGAACGTCTTCCGATTGCCAAAGGGTGTTGTGAAGAAATTGAGACAGAGCTTGCAAAGTTCTGGTGGCGTAAAAGCTCGAGGACGAATGGTATGCATTGGTTTGCTTGGAACTGTTTAGGTATTCCAAAACAAGAAGGCGGCTTGGGTTTCCGGAGTATAGGAAAACTTTAATATAGTCATGCTTGGTAAGAAAGTGTTGAGACTAATGCAAAACCCATCGAGTGTAGCAACAAGAGTTCTTAAAGGCTGTTACTATGCATATTCAATTATCCTCGAAGCTGGTTTTGGTCGTAAACCCTCTTTCATTTGGTGGTCCCTTCTGGATAGTAGAGATCTGGTGAAGTGAAGAATGCGTGTAATAATTAGAGACGACAAGGCTACTTGAATCTAGTACCACAACTGGTTACCAGTAAAGCCACCAAGATAACGTCGGAGTCGATTTGGCCGTCTTGACAATATAACGCTTGTTAATGACTTGATCCTCTCTAATAAACGTAGCTGGGACTTAAAACAAATCAGTATAAATATTGTTGAAGAAGAAATGAACCTCATTATGAACTTACGACTAAGTTCTTTACCTGATTTGGATATTATAGATTGGGGCTACACTACCTACGGTTTATACATAGTGGATCGCCACTCATACTAACATGTCTCTTCCTCCATTACTAATTTCTGGGAATGTTACCCTAAAAAAGGCTGCTGGGGAGATTTCGACAACTCTGAAACTGAAATTTTTTCTTTGGCTGTTACTTTCCTTTGCTCTCCCTGTGAGCTCTGTTTTGCGACATCGACGAATCACCACAGGAGAAGAATATCTTGACAATTTTTTTTTCTTGTTCTCATGCACAAAAGGTGTGGTGTGGATTCAACTCTTAGACCGATCTTTGTTACTCAAGCATCTTAGGATACAAAAATTTTAGCTATCTTGACACTGCATTCAAATGTTCAAGCTTCAAAGATATCAAGACATGTTCTGTATGGACATTATGGAGGTTATGGAAAAGTCGAAACATCTTGATATTTGAGGGGAAACAGAGTACATGGGAAAATGATGAGAACATGATCTTAAAAGATGATAAAGAATGAATATATTCTCTACTGTCGACCAAAGAAGAAATGGTGCACTGTAGATTCCGCGACAGTCTACTTGGTAACGTCCTCCGTTTGGTTTTACTAAATGTAATTTCGATGGAAGGGTTTAACATGATGCATTGTCGACGTCTGGGTGAGTTGCTAGGGATAGTTCTGGTGTTTATTTGTCTTATACTCATGTTGTATGATTTATTTGTCAATACCCTTTAGAATCGGAACTTCAAGATTTGTTGATGGCTCTACAATATATGTGGGGGTAGAGGATATACTACGGTCCACTAATTTGAAGGAGAAAATAAACAAGTGGTAAACATTTTACAAGGAGATTTATGTTTTCAACATTACAACATCATACAAGATATCCTAACTTGGTTAGACTTATGTCAAGAGACATCAATTTTTTGGACGTGCCAAGACAACAACACAATAACTGATACTTGCATTTTCATGTTCAAATCTTTCTTCTTTGTACCAAGTTGTATAACTCAACTTTTGTGGCGGGATTATGACTAATTTTAATAAAAAATTGTTATAAAAAATATAGTCCTCATTTTTCCAAAAAAATTGAATTACTATTCTTGTCTCCATTTTTTTTTTGTTTATTGGGAGAAACAATTTTGTAAAACTCCTCAAATATTATATTAATATTTTTCTCTCCCTAAAAACTAATGCTTTGATTGTTTACAATTTTTAAAGTTGATTATAATTTTGATTTTCCAAAAATAATCATTCTATCCAATCAAAATTTTTAAAATCTTAAAATTTAGAAAATCCAAATTTTTGTAGCTTTTGCATTTTACAACAAAAAACAAACTCAATCTCATGTGTTTTAGATGTAATCTCGGAAAAAAAAATTACATAAATATGTTTCTTTATTTTTCAAATCTAGAATGATATCTGTTTGGGTTTTTTGTTGATTCTTCGATGGAGAAGAATAAGAACAGAAGATGTCAATGGTTTTTAGGGTTTTTGAGAGAGATGAGTGAAAGAGACAACGATATATGTAAAACGATTTCTTTTATTAATCTTTAAGAGAATCAATTACAATAGTGTGTGTTTTTCAAAGTTTTGGATCCTTGAATTAGGGTTCTTGCCCTTGTATTTATAGCCTTCGAATCAGAGTATTTTTATATATTTTATGGATAACTTCAATATTGGAGTCTATCTTATACAATAAGGAATATTTCCCTAGATTCATTAAGGTATTTTTCCTTATCTCCTAATATTTAGACCGACTAAGGGAATATTCGCCCTACCTTGGTTATGACCTTGGCTTGGCGGTGGTGTCCTTGGCTATGGCCTTGGTTTACACTTACAACTAGGGATTTTGTTTACATCTCCTTGGTCTAGGCTATGACCGGACTTTAAGGGAATAAAATTACACCGAACAGTTGCCCCCACTCTTTATTTTCCACGTGTGGAATGTGAAGAATAGATCTTTCCTTAAGAGATTCCGGTTCATACCTCGGTTTGAGATCGACTTTGTGAAAATAAAGAAATAGAGTACAACTTTACCCATTTCTCTCGTTGGAATCACCGGTTCTCGCTGCTACGACTTTATCCTTGGTGAATCTCATTAGCGTTTAGTGGACCGCATCATTTAGATGAACTCTTGGACTTGAATTTTATACCGTAATATGGGCTTCTATTTTTGTCTTTGGCCCATTACCGCTAGGGTTATATAGGCGGAAAAATGATGAGTCTTGGTCATTTCACTTTTTCGCTTGCCTCTTCTTAGTAAGATTATGGTTTTCTCTCAAGAGGCCACCGCTTTCTCTGCTTTTTCCGGTAAGTCTTTGGCATGTTTCCGCTAGATCTCGCTTTCTTTTACCCTTAGTAGTGACCGTACCGATGCGGTGGCAGTTGATCTTCGATTTTGACTTAGGGGTTTCACCGTCGATGATCTTTTCCGTGGATCCTTGAGTGGTTTCTAACCATTTCTCTTCCGATCTTGCAGATATCTAACGGTTCCCGTCGTTCGCATCTTTGTCGCTTCAACTTTTGTTACTAAGGTAACACTTTTCTCCGATCTCTGTAGCGAATCGTCACGCTTTAGCCGTTTGATCCTTTCAACAAACTTGAAGAAATCACTAAAGCATGGCTTTTAGCATTCCATTATCTGTGTTCGTGGATATGCAACATGACTGTTCTCTCTTCTTTCATACAAGTCTGAGATGAAATCGTCAAAGGATCAGCTTCGGTATCACCTAGGAGTCTCTTGGAATTCTCCAAACTCAAGGGTCGCCTTGGGATTCTCTCCATCTTCCAAGGGTGGAAATCATGTAAGGATATGGAGCCGAGACCGTCGCTTCACGTCAATCTTTCCATGGTGCTTCAGAATTGGTATGAAGACTCACAGCGCCGGTGATCACAGAGTGACAACCTTCGAGATCTATCATCGAGCTAGGCAGCGATGGCGAGTTATGGCCTTGGTTACTGAAATGGCTATCCAATTGGAATTCTACCTTGGTGATCTTTTTCTATCGTTTTGGACATCCTTGGCGCTTCCTTCGATTTTGACGTCGCCAAGTCTGTCCATGACAAGGATTAGTGGCGCGAAGATGGCTCTCCAGACTGAAGATGAGCCACATTAGCACCAAAAACCTTGGACGGAAGACGAAGGAACGCTTAGTACGGTCGCCTGGCCATATTGGACCATCGCGGCCACAACATCCACGATGAACGGGCGTAGGTCCCCTCGGACTCCACAGGGTCTATTGCCGCCACGAAAATAGAAGGACTTGTGTATTCTCCAGGTTGTGGGTGAGTCTCCCCTTTAGGCGCCTCTCTCCGACCTTTGGCCCTGGTGTTTGTAATCTAGTCTGATCTTATCTACTATGGGGATACTTGACGTGACCCCTTGGTGTAGATCCGACTTTTGTAGGTAGGAACTCTGGGTCCAAGGAGGAGAGGCGTCCTTAGCTTCATCAGAAGTCATCTAAGACATTCCATGGCTTCTCACCTTAGCTTAGTCGTTCGAAATGTACAGATGAAACCCAATGTAATAACTTTCATTATTCTGAGAAGTTGTTCTGTAGTACTTAGCTTTGTCATCGTTCTTTTGTAAGAACTTTTCTGATGATGTAATAAGATATGCAGGCTCCATTGCCTTTCGTTTATTTATTTTTCAAACTTGTCGGCATGGCCTTCTATTGCATCTGACTTGGCTTCCACTCCTTCGATCAATTCCCTGGCTTAGTCTTGGCCCTAGGTCATGGGAATCTGAACTAGCTTCTGAGGTAGCCATTGCCTTTGAATGCGAGATTTAGAGGCTTCATTAAATGACCTTTCCTTCGTTGGTTTAAGGGATCATATCAACGCCTTACTGTAAGGGCATTACTCCCACTAGTGGAGGCCATGGCAAACCTTATTACTTCTTCAAGTGGCAAGAGTTCTAATACCTCTGATGGCTTTTCGTTGAAGGGCCATAGAAGTCAACAACCACCATCTTTACTTGTATGTGTTGGTTTTGACCAATGCCATTTCTTGCCTTGCGTGAGTTCCTTTGCGGGTGCTGAACTTCTTTTGAGCCTTTGCGCCATTGAGCTCATTCTTAGGTTGCTTGGCCTCGAAACCCTTTGCGTCTTTGAGACTCAAAGTTTTAACCCTGATAGGCTCTTAAGAATTTTATCCTATTTTCTACTTGGCTTCTTCTTGCTGCTTTTCACTCCTTCGACCTTTTTATTGCTCGGTCATCTTCTTAGCCTATTACCTTGGTAGACATGCTCTATCGAGGAGACGCTGAATCAAAATTGTGGTCTTGGTGAACCGCAACAGCTGCCTTTGCAACATATAGGTTTGCACAGGTTGTGTTGGATTATCTCCAAACTTCTTTCCGAAGGTGTAGACTATGGATTTTGGATCCATCATTTTATATGTCCGATCCTGTCTGGTCCATTGCAGAGGTTAGCTCCTTGCATTCTCTTATGAGTTCCAGGGCTTTCTTGCTCTTTGGTCATGACACTCGGATCTCTGGGGCTTTCGGCCTTAGACGGTTGAAGCACTTTGAGTTGTTGGCTCTGGCCACTCTACTAGGGTCTAGATATCTATAGCTTTGACGGATCCAAGATCTTTTGTCGTTGAACCTACATTCAAAGAAACATGGGGAACATGGCCCTAGTGGACTATGGTCTCTAGGGCATTAGATTTACAATTTTTTAAATTTGATATCTAAGCCCGGGGGCAAATGGCCTTAAAGAATCAAGTGTCCGTGGTGGTTATAACCAAGTGTAACTGTGGAGCATCAAGCCCTTGGTGAACCATGGGTTCATATTTGTCAGACTATGAAAGTCTGGTTTCTGTGAGATAAGGTCCTGCCAATTTTATGCTTTATGAGTCGCAAATTCATAAGCGTTTTACTTGGCAAGCCTTAATCTTGATTGGGATCATGTTTTAATACATAGATCAGTGGGCAAACATGCCTCTGCGCACACCTGCTTGTTTGGACATTTGGTTTCTGAGCCTAAGCCTTACTGACACTTTGTGTCAGTGTTTTTGCTAGCTTTATTGTGATCGATCGATTTTAAGTTTTTCTATTAGTCGCGTACTAGGATGGATAGGGGTGCACAAATCCGTTAGTTTGCTAACTCATAGTTTTGATTCAATGCATCTACCACAGATAGGAGCCTGTTCGCATTTCACCACTGATTTTCAACCATGGTTTTTAGGAGGTCGTCCGCATTAGATAAACTATAGTTAGGAGCCTTTCTGCATTCCGCCATGGCTTTTCAACTATGTTTTTTAGGAGCCTGTCAACATTATATGGATTTTTTGGGGCACAAGGCCTTGGTGGGCATAAAGCCTCAGTTTAGATTGCCCGATTATCCTCGGTTATTACTAACCTAGGTTCTTGTGGTCAACCCAGTCCACAACATTTAGGCCCGGTCTAGTTATTTTCGAAGGCGTCTTATTTATAGAGGCTTTTCTTTAAAAAGAATCGCTTAGGTGATAAATCACTCTTTCACTGAAAATCAATTTTTTATTCTAGACTCGCCCCTGCATCATGGTCGCTTAGATAAGGAAGTATCCAAAATCAGAATCCCCCTGATCAGGACCCCATAGTTTATTGGGTGCCATAGTTTGAGGGTTTGCTTACCTCGATCGAATCTCGTGCTCTCGTCAGACTCGCCTCTTGCCTATGGTCTTGCCCCCTGACTGGTATGCGGCGTTATTCTTTAAGGGCTGCTTTCTTCATGCAATGGCTCGACAGAGATCTCCATGGCTGTGTCCATTGAGCGGGGCTTTGGAGCGATGGCTCTAGGGTTGTATGGTAGCATGAACAGGCATGTTCCTGATCTCCTCTGATCTCCCTTAATCTCCAAGGTGTTGGGAATTTCAAGGACTGATTTAGAGTTGATGGAACAACCTCCATATCATGTATCCAGAGCCTCCCCATTATTGCGTTGTACGCCGAGGAGAAATCCATAATGAGGAACTCGGTCCTTTGGTTGATACCTCCGTTGTATACTGGTAGGATTACTTCTCCAATGGTCTGCTTCACTTCATCACTGAATCCGAATAGAAAGGGAACTTTTTGGTGATCTCTTCTTCGTCTAGTCTAAAGCCTTCAAAGGCGTTGGTGAAGATTATATTAGTTGAGCTGCCATTGTCGATTAGGATGCGCCTCATGAGGCAGTTCACAACTTTTAATGATATCACCAGGGCATCATGGTGCGGAGTTATCACTTCTCCTTTGGTATTGATAGTGAAGCTTATTACGCCAGGGCCATCTTCGCGTTCTTTGCTAATCGGATAACATCTACTCCATGGTTGGCCTTGGCAGCGCGAGTGCTTCTCTTGGTAGCAGAGATTGTCACCCTGCTTACTTCTGACCCTCCAGTGATGAAGTTGACGTCATAACCTTGCCTTGGCGAATCAGGCCTTGGCCCCATAGGAATGTCATTCTTGGTCTGTTCATGAATGAGCGCCCTTGCTTTATCTGAGAGAAACTCTCGTAGGGATCCCTTTCTAAGCAACTCATTCACTTCGAACCTTAGTTGGAAGCAATCCTCCATTAGGTGACCGTGGTCGTGGTGAAAATCGCACCACTTAGATGTGTCTCTCTTGTGCTGGGGGGCCCACATCTTTACCGGCCACTTGACTTTTCCGGTCAATCGTCCCAACTTGGTCACTATTTCACCGGGGATATCGTCATGCTGGACATGTTGGACCAGGTCATGGACATGTACTTCTCGTGCTCTACTTTTGCTAAGGGCTTTGGCCATCCTCTGGAGCCACCATTAAGGGAGTTTTAAGGTCCAGACTTAGCGTTAGATTCATCATCCCTGGTGGTCTAGGAGTGACCATGCACTTTGGGATGATTTCTATGCGCCAATTGGGCCTGATAGGCTGGGTCTTCCTCCCATTTCATTTGAGCCCAGGCTTTGGAGAGTACGTCCTCCATGGTGTGGCAGGGATATTTGGTGAGGTCTTTGTACAAGTCACCGTCTTTCACAAGTTCTTGTCTGAAGGCTAAGATTGTTGTAGTGGTGATGCAGTTAGGAACCGACACTTTCTCCCTGATGAATAGATGGAGATACTCCCTCAAGCTCTCGTCTGGGCGTTGCTTGATTCGATAGAGATCATTAGAGGAGCGTCTCAAAGCTTGGCTGCTGGCGAGCTGCTCGACAAAGCGGTCCGTTAGCATGGCAAAGGATTTAATGGAGTCGTTGGCTAGGTTTGAGTACCACAATAGCGTTGGGCCTGTGAGGGATGCTCCAAATCCCTTGCAAGTACATACTCCCAAGTACTCATAGCTGATAGGAGCAGTGAGCATGTGTTGGCGATACTGCGAGATGTGCGTATCTGTATCGGTACTCCCATCGTAGAGAGTGATGACCGGCCAATCAAATCTTTTTGGGACTTCGCTAAGAGCGATAGCGTCAACGAAGGATATATCCGCAAAGAAGTTGGGAGTGCTCTTGATAATCGGTGGAGCTACTCCCACCAGACGCTTTATCATATTCTCCATGGCTTATAACCTTCCCGTTAGCATGGCTTCTCCACTAAGGGCCTTGTTAGTGTTTTCCTCGTAGGGTTTGCTAGGACCGCTATGATGGTGCGAGCCACGGGTCCGGGTCAGCCCTGAGCTTGGAGTGTGATGCGTCTGAGTGTCCTTAACGACCTTCATTGGTGTTTCGTCTAGTGTCTACATCGACTAGACTTTCCTCTTGAATCTAGCACGCCTTTCGTTGTTGTTGCCATCACCATCGGGTGTATCAACATCTGTCTCTATCGTCAAGGCTTTGAGAACCGCGTTCTCATCTTCCTACTCCTTCAGGCGAGCTTCGTTCTCTCTTAGCTTCGTCGCGATCAGCTCATACTCTTGAATTTTAACCACGGACGCCGCCTTGTCGGCTGTCTCAGGTGTTTCCTCATCGGGTTGAGTTGCAACTACTTCCTCGGATTTGGGTTCGAGGGTGTTGTTGTTCTCTGATTCAGATGAACTGTTAGATTCGCTCATCTTTGTTTCTTTTTCTATGGAGAAGAACAAGAATAGAGGACGTCGATGGTTTTTTAAGGTTTTTTGAGAGAGATGAGCGAAAAAGACAGAGAGATATGTAAAACGATTTCTTTTATTGATCTTTAAGAGAATCGATTACAATAGTGTGTGTTTGTCAAAGTTACGAATCCTTGAATTAGGGTTCTTCACCTTGTATTTATGTCCTTCGAATCAGAGTATTTCCCTATATTTTATGGACAACTTCTATATTCGAGTCTATCTTATACAATAAGGAATATTTCCCTAGATTCATTAAGGTATTTGTCCTTATCTCTTAAGATTTATACCGACTAAGGGGATATCCGCCCAACCTCAGCTATGACCTCGACTTGGCGGTGGTGTCCTTGGCTATGGCCTTTGTTTACACCCACAACTAGAGAGTTTGTTAATATCTCCTTGGTCAAGGCTATGACCGGACTCTAAGGGAATAAAATTACCCCAACAATATCCTATTTTATAAAGATTTTTTCTCACCAAACTTGAATTATCTTTGTTTGTTATTTTTTTAACAAAATAATTATTATTTTACAAAAAAATAAATCTACATACCGATTTTTCACCTATAAAAGATTAAAAAATAATTCATAATTTTTATTAAAATATTAAGTGTTCGAGATAATTTTATTCCCTTAGAGTCCGGTCATAGCCTAGGTCTAAAAGATATAAACAAACCCACTAGTTGTAGGTGCTAACCAAGGCCATAGCCAAGGACACCTCGCCAAGCCGAGACCATAGCCGAGGTAGGACGGATATCTCTTAAGTCGGTCTAAGATCTTAAGAGATAAGGACAAATTCCTTAATGAATCTAGGGAAATATTCCTTTTGTATGACTAACTCGAAAATAGGAGTTATCCATAAAATAATGGAAAGACCCTAATTTGAGAGCTATAAATACAAAAGGAAGAACCCTATTTCAAGGATCCCGACTTAAGACTTTGAAATACATAATATTGTACTAGATCTCTCTTAATATCAATAAAAGAAGAATCGTTTACAAATTTTCATCTCTCTTTTGCTCATCTCTCTTCCAAAATCCTAAAAACCATCGACACACCTTGTTCTTGTTCTTCTCCATCGAAGAACGTCCAAAAAACTCTCAAACAGTTTGGCGCTAGAAGGAGGGGGAGACTTCAACAAGAAAAAAGATCAAAGATGAGCAAATCTGGCAGTTCATTCGAACCAGGAAAGCAACAAAAACCTCGAATTCACATCCGAGGAAGCGGCTGCGAATCAAACCAAAGAACAAGTACCCGAGACAGCCGACGAAGCGGCGATTGCGATGGAGCTTCTAGAGCACGAGCAGATTGCAGCAAAACTGCAGGATTACGAGCTGATCGTGTCGCATGAAGCTAAGAGAAAACGAAGCTCGTCTAAAGGGGTTAGAAGACGAGAACGCGATTCTCAAAGCCTTGATGGTGGAAACAGATGCTGACACGCTCGAAGATGACGGCGAAGACGAAGAAAGGCATGCTCGGTTCAAAAGGAAAGTCCCGTCGATGCATACCCTAGGCGAGACACCACCGAAGGTCATTAAAGAGGCTCGGACGCATCAGACTCCAAGCTCAGGGCTAACCCGGAAGCCCGGCTCTCACCACCAACGAGGCCCTAGGTTAGAAGCCATGCTAATGGGGAGACTGGAAGCCATGGAGAACATGATAAAGCGCCTGTCGGGAGTAGCTCCACCGATTATATGGAGCGCTCCCAACTCCTACGTAGATACACCCTTCGTTTATGCTATCGCCTACGACGAAGTCCCAAGAGGTTCTCTTGGCCAACCATGACTCTATATGATGGGACCACCGATCCAGTCATGCACATCTCTCAGTATCGCCAATGCATTCTCACTGCCCCCATCAGCTATGAGCACTTGGAGGTTTGTATGTGCAAAGGATTTGAGGCAACCCTCACAGGCCTATCACCGTTGTGGTACTCCAACCTTGCCAACGACTCCATTGACTCCTTTGCTATGATAACAGACCGCTTCGTCGAGCAATTTGCTAGCAGCCTAATTTTGAGACGTGATTCCGATAATCTCTATCGAATCAAGCAACGCCCAGATGATATCTTGAGGGAGTATCTCCACCGATTCAATGGGGGTGAAGGTGTTGGTTCCTAACTGCATCGCCTCCACAACCATCTTAGCGTTTAGGCAAGGGCTGCTGCATGATGGTTACTTGTAGAAGGACCTCACCAAGTACACGTGCTATACCATGGACGACGTACTCTCCAAGACCTGAGCCCAAATTAAATGGGAGGAGGATGCAACCTACTAGGCCCAAGTGGCATAGAGATGATAAATCACCCTAAAGGGAATGGTCACTCTAAGGCCGCCAGGGATGATAAATCTAACGTTAAGTCTGGACCTGAAAACTCCGCTAAGGGTGGCCCCAGAGGATGGCAAAATCCCTCAACAAAAGTGGAGCACGAGAAGTACGTGCCCATGACCTGGCCCGACATGTCCAAGATGGTGATACCCTCGGTTGAGATAGTGCCTGAGCTGGGACGTATGTCCGTAAAGGTCAAGTGGCCTATAAATATGTGGGATCCTCAGCACAAGAGAGACACGTCTAAGTGGTGCGATTTTCACCACGACCATGGTCACCTAACGGAGGATTGCGTCCAGCTAAGGTTCGAAGTGAATGAGTTGTTCATAAAGGGATACCTTCGAGAGTTCCTCTCTGATAGAGCAAGGGCGCTCATTCATGACCAAACCATGAATGATGTTCCTATGGGGCTAAGGCATGACTCGCCAAGGCACGGTTATGACGTCAACTTCATTACTGGAGGATCAGAAGTAAGCGGGGGTGACAATCTCTGCTGCCAAGATAAGCTCTCGCACTGCCAAGATCAACCATGGAGTAGATGTTATGGAAATTTGCAAAGAACACGAAGGTGGCCCAAGTGTAATAAGCTTCAGCACTTATACCAAAGCAGAAGTGATAACTCCGCACCATGATGCCCTGGTGATATCACTTAAAGTTGAGAACTGCCTCATGAGGCGAATCCTCATCGACAATGGCAGCTTAACTAACACCATCTTCACTAATGCCTTCAAAGGCTTGGGACTAAACGAAGAAGAGATCACCAGAAAGTCCACTTCTCTAGTTAGATTCAGTGGCGAAGTGAAACAGACCATGGGAGAAGTAACCCTACCGGTATACGCCGGAGGTGTCAACCAAAGGCCCAAGTTCCTCATCATAGATTGGTCCTCGGCGTACAACGCAATAATAGGGAGGCCCTGGATACATGATATGAAGGCTGTTCCATCAACTCTACATCAATCCTTGAAATTTCCAACACCTTAGGGAATAAGAGAGATCATAGGAGATCAGGAACGAGCCCGCTCATGCTACCAGACGACCCTTAGAGCCATTGCTCCAAAGCCCCGCTCGATGGCCACCGCCATGGAGAGCTCTCCCAAGCCATTGCACGAAGAAAGCAGCCCACAAAGAACACTGCCGCATACCGGACAGGGGGCAAGGCCGTTGGCAAGAGATGAGCCTGACGCGAGCGCAGGGGTACGAAATAACGGAACAACTAGAATTCCATCCACAGCTGATATACCGAGTCAAGGCACGAAGGAATTGGCGCTAGCCTTGGCATTTCTTCTCGGCCATGAGATGGCCAACGTTTTTCTTAGAATTCAATTATGTAATAAAAGATCTGCTATTCTTTGACGAAAGAAACTGCGGGTCTTGAAAAACATTCTTGAAAGAAAAGAAAAACGATTTCCTTTGGAGAAAAAAGATATAACATATTTGAAAAACTCCTTAGGAAGCTACTAAGGCCTTGTGCTAAAAAAAAATCCATATAATGCGGACGAGATCCTAAAAACCATGGCCAAAAGGTCATGGCGGAATGCGGATGGGCTCCTAACCATGGTTCATCGAATGCAGACCAGATCCTAAAACCCATGGCCGAAAGGTCATGGCGGAATCCGGACGAGTTCCTAAAAACCATGGTTGAAAGGTGATGTCTACATATTTTCATGCATATTTAGATGCATTTTAGATTAATTTCATCTACTTTTAGGTTGTATATAAGGCATATAAGTCTTAGAATGCATTAGTTTGAGTCTAGAGTCTAGTTTAGGAACATTCTTGTATTTGCATGCATTTTCTTTGCATTTTGTAGGTGTAACTTTGGATGGATCTATGGAGGCTCTATGGATGGATTCAAGGTGGATTTGGAGCTAAAAAATCAAGGAAAAGAGGAGCAAAAGGCTATGGAAGAATTGGAGATCAACAAGGCATCAAAGAGGAGCAAGAAGCCACCAAAACTTCTAAAGGGGAGCTCCCATCGACCTCAAGGTTGATGGCTGGCTACCTAAGGTCGATGGGAGCCTACATTTTCAGAAAAAACACCCTTGATGCTAAAGGAGGCTCCCATTGACCTCATGCTTGCTTCCATAGACCTTGGAGGTCGATGGCTGACTCCCTTTGCCCGAAAATGCCCTTTATAGGGCTTCCTCTCTTCTCTCTTTAGTATAAATAGACCTCTTATGATCCAAGAACAAATAGAATTTTCCCTTAGCTTAAAAACCTCTCTTTTTAACACTTTTTTTTATGTTCTAA
>OVAN01003912.1:0-27422 GCA_900406275.1 Anastatica hierochuntica
ATATATATATATATATATATATATATATATATATGAAAAACTACATATATAAATTTTTCATGTAATTATTTTCCTAACAATATCAATGTAAAAAAAATATGTATGTCTATTGACTGAATAAGATTAAGATCCATATAAATTGATGTAAAACGTGTTTCATGACAAGTATTGATTTATGAAATCAACACTTAATTTTGGCCACGGTTTGTTGTTTATTGTTGTATTTTATTAGGTTGGTAGTTGTTGCTCACATACACGTTATTATTCTCTAAATATCGTCTTTTTGATCTTTTTCTTTGTAGCATTTTTTTTTGTCGATCATTCCGGACTACAACAGGCCGACCCGGTGACTCTAACTCTATAACCGGGAGTGAGTCCGGATCACAATGGGCTGATCCGATAGCCCTTAAACCCGCATACGGGTCTTACGCACCAACGTGCGTACCCGGAGACTCGAAACCGAGACCCGGAGAAAGTGAGAAGAGCGCATTGCCACTAGACTAAATGCCTCTCTCCTTTGTAGCATTTTCACTTACCTCTATTTCCTTATTCTAAAAAGTCACTGCACTAAGGAAGACATTTTTTTCATTCTTTGATACTTTGTGAAATGAGAATGAGAACCAAATATGAGTATTGGGCATAGCTAGAAAAATAGAGAAGGGAGGTAAAACAGAGATTGAAGATTTTCACGTTTCAAACCGGGATCGGGTAATGAACCTGAAGTGGTCGTTACCACTACGCTACCGCACCCAGTCGTTTGTGTCCTTTGCCGGCTTCTTCTATTTCAATCTGTTTGTAATTCTCGTTTGGGTTGGTAATAAAATCATTTAGAGAAAAAAAAAACGGAAATGCTTGATCGAGAAGGCGAAAAAAGCTCCTTACTCTTGGTTTAGTTCTTCTATATTTTATCTACTTCAACAAAAAAAGCTTTTAAACAACAAAGAATGCGTTTAAAAAAAGCTTTTAAAAGCTTCTACCGTCGCGGTTCAACTGTTGGGTCGACGCTTCTTGGGACCCCTCTTCTAAGAATAGTGGTCGAGGATGATATTTCTCCACTCCGAATGGAGCTACATTGGCAAAATATGTTTCTTTTAAGGAGGGTGTGCCATCGGCATTGACAGTAGAGGCCTTGGCTATTTGGTCAGCGCTTAGTCAGGCTATTGTTTTAGGGATAACTGAGTTGCTTTTGCACTCTGATTCCCAAGTGTTGGTTGGTTTGATCAACAGTGGTGAAGACCATATTGATATTTTTGGTCTTCTGGTAGACATTAGGGGTCTTACCCAACGTTTTTCTTCCATTGTTATTTTGTTTGTACTACGAACTGCGAATTCTATTGCGGATTCGTTAGCACGTCGAGCACTTTTGGCTCAAGATCTTTCTATTTGTAAAGTTTAATAAAAATTTCTTTGGTGACCAGAAAAAAAAATAAACAAAAAATGCGTTTAAAATGCATTCACTACTAAACCTTAATATAATAAAAGATGTATTATTCCTTTTTTCTCCCAGTCATACAATATGGGCATATCAATAAAATTGGTTTTGGATTTTTATTCGTAGTTTTCATTTATTATGATCAAATGTATTTTTATTTCTTTGTAGATTATTTGAAGCAATCCATTATATAGCAATTTGTTCCTATACACCTCCGCATCAGGAGATCACGTGTGTGTTGTGTTGTATTCACTATTCATGACTTTGATTTTCTTGTGGTTGAAACTTATATTTCTTCTCGTTTGTTGGAGGTGAGTTTAACACCCCTCCTAACATACCAGGCCTATTCTGAAATGCCTTGAATTTGAGGCCCGAAAAAGAATTTCGGGTCCCGATACCCCGACCTCGTTGTCACGGTCCATTAATAAACGAGGTCCATCGGAACTCACGCGTGGTCGTACAGTGTATGCATTTAATATGGTACAGGAGCATCGCAGAATTCCTAGGAACCACGCGGACCGAAGGTACGAACAAGAAAGATCACCGCCTGACGGTCACCGATAAAAACCCAAAGACCCGCCGAAAAGCCTCGCAGAAGAGATGGCTGTGTGATGAGCATGTTCCAGGGGGTTTGCAACTCTTCTCTTTCGTTAATGGCTATTGGCTGTAATATGTGATGAAATTTAACATATATAGTCTTACTTCACATGTGCTTTACCGGAGAAACCGGAGTACTCATCAACTTAGAACTTTTTTCTCGTAGAGAGAGAGCCAAAAAAAGTGTTTTTGAACCGCATCAATGATCATCGCCATCAAAACCAACTATGGAGAGGACATATGCAGAGACCAACCAGAGGAAAACGTTGAAAGAACCAAATGATTATTCGTAATTTCAAAGAATTGCACTAATTGTTACATAGTTTGATGATTTCGATCGTGATGTCTATACCAAATAATTACAAAATACAAACGGTACATGAACCGAACCGGTAATTAAAATCTAAACCGAATTCACTACCGACTTGAAACCCTCTGACTCGTCCAGAAGTATCGAGTCTTAAGTTGGTGCAAGAACTGTGGTTTCTTCTATAGTCATCTCTCTGAGAAGAAAAAAAAGGCGCAGCCTTTTTCTTCAAGAATCCACCATAATCGGAGCTCGACGTTGGTTTTGATCTTCCTCCATAGCCACCATGTCGCATACATTGTTTCAAAGCGTCGCCTCCAAACCCATAACATCTCCGATCAAACCCTCTTTATCCATCACGACTCTGCATTACAATCTCCGTCGTAGCTTCATTAGGGCTTCTTCGTCATCTTCTCTCATCGACTCCGTTGGAGAATCAATCTCAGGTCTCGATCGCTGTTTACAGTCACCCTCGAGCAGTGAGTTTGACCCATCTGTATATACAGTTTCTTCAAGTGCTCCGATGTGTCCAGTGATGAAAAGTGGCAAGTTTGGCTCCATGGGAGCATTAACGTTAGAAAAAGGGAAGCTTGATATGACCCAGAAGATCGTTGAGTCAAGCCCTGAGGTCTTTCTCCTTTCTCTTTTCTGGGTTTACAAGAATTTGTGAAATTGATGTTTCGTTTTGTAGATTGCAACTGGAGGAGGTGGTGGAGACATTGGAAAGAAAATCAATTTTGGTGGTGGTGATGGAGGTGATGATGATGGTGATGATGATGATTACTTTGATGAATTTGATGATGATGATGATGGAGATGATGGTGGTGGACTCTTTAGACGTAGGGTGGTTCTTGGAGAGGTATAAAAGATCGGTAATCGCTTGTGTGCTTGTGTTGATTCCTATTGTTACTTCATGGTGTCACCTTAGTAACAAACATTGTATAATGTTTTCTTGATCAGCTTTTTGATAGGAAGTTTGTTGATGCTGTATTGAGCGAATGGTATAAAACGGCAATGGATTTGCCTGCGGGTCTTCGTCAAGCATACGAAATGGTGGGGATATATAGTTTGAAGCTTTTTGTTTTACGGTTTTGTGATGATGCTGACATTTTTTGAAACTCCATTGAAAAACTTGTGTGCAGGGTTTAGTTAGCTCAGCGCAAATGGTTAGATTCCTTTCTATGACTGCTCGTCCGACAACAGCTAGATTGATCTCCCGTGCTCTTCCTGAAGGATTGTCGAGGGCTTTTATTGGCAGGTAATCTTTAGAGTGTCTTCTGAGATCGATATGTCCTTGTAGACTTTCGTCATCGGTATAGATGCGGTCTTGACTATGCGACTTGTCTTGTTTAGGATGTTGGCGGATCCTGCATTTCTCTGTAGACTTCTTTTGGAGCAAGTTGCCACGGTTGGATGTTCGGTTTGGTGGGAGGTGAAGACTCGTAAGAATAGGTATTTTCCATTATATGAACTTGAACTTAAGCTTTCTCACGTGTATCGGTTTTTGGTTTCCTTGTACTAATTGTGTTTTCTCTCTGTTATTTATAGGATAAAAGAGGAATGGGATCTTGCACTTATAAACGTTCTTACCGTCTCTGCATGCAATGCAGCTGCAGTTTGGTTGCTAGCTCCATGTCGTTCCTATGGAAACACATTTCGGTTTGACCTGCAAAATACGCTTCAAAAGCTACCGAATAATATATTTGAAACGAGCTATCCTCTTAGAGAGTTCGACTTGCAAAAGAGAGTTCATTCTCTTTTCTACAAAGCCGCAGAGCTGTCCATCCTTGGTGTTGCAACAGGAGCCTTCCAAGGTTCCTTGTCTAATTTTCTGGCTGGGAAGAAGAAAAACAGGTGATCGCATATCTTCTGTTTCTGTCGCGGGTTCATAACATTCTCGGCATTCATCTCCTTGTGTTTTTGTTCGTTAACATTATCGTATCTTTGTTGTGACAGGACATCTGTGACAGTTCCGTCAATAAGCACAAACGCTCTTGGCTATGGAGCGTTTCTTGGAATATATTCGAATTTGAGGTATCAGCTTTTATGTGGATTCGAACGAACAATGAGCAGCCACTTTGATGTCATCGGGGTAGCACTCTTCTTCGGCACTGCCTTGAGGTAATTCCTCTGTTTCTTCGACTCTCTTCTCTCATACATACTATCGCGAAACTCGATCTAATGATGTAAGAAACCGAATGATTTTGTATAATGAAACATTGGATGTATATTGGACAGGATTATGAATGTGCAGCTAGGGGAAAGGTCAAGACAAGTATGGTTAGGTGTGGAGGCAGACCCGCTGGCTCATAACGGACCCACAGAGGAAGCAGTATCAAAGCCACGGTTCATCTCAAAGAACTCAATGGTCTCAGGGCTACTTGGTATGAAGAAAGATGACTCAGTTTCAGATCCTCCAACACCTCCAAAGGCTCGACGGAAAAGGATAGTTCGGAAGAAAGTTGCTGCCTCTTAAATAACCAAAACCTCCGCGGTTTCTAGGTGCCCATGGAAGAGGTTGGTTCTGTTGATATGAAGCACACGCATTAAAAGTTTTATTGCCATAGGAAGAAGATGATGACCAAAGCTACTTGGAGGATTTGATCAAGATTCTATTAAATTTTTTTTAGTTTCTTTATGACTCAAATCTCACAAATCTTTTTTAGTCCTTTTGATAGGAGTGGGCAAATTTTTCGAGCCGAACCGTCTAGAACCGAACTGAATCTCCCGTACCCAAATCAAATAAAGAAAATAATCCGAATAGAATAAAAACTTCAAAATCGAATTAACTGAAACCGGACCGAATAGAACCGGATATAAAGTGATTAACCAAAATAACCGAAATTTATTTAATATTAGCATTTTTACTAATTATATAGAAGAAATATATTAAAAATACTCAAATCTAGCCAATATTAAATAAGTTAATTAAATAGTTAAAAAAATTTTTTGTTAGTTTTGATTCAAAATTATACCAAATATGAATATGAAACGAGATTCTTTAGTAAAATATAGTATATTTTTCGAAGGGGCTCTATTTTCAAAATTCAAATATACCGAAACTTGAATAACTGAAATTGAAAACGAACCGACCCAATTTTTTTTTTGGATGAGTCTATTTATCCTAAACCGAATAATGCGAACCAAAATAACCAAGTTATGCCCACCTCTGGCTTTTGACAAAAAAAAATTTCTTTTTTTTTTAGATCTCTTGTTGAAATCTCTAATTAATTTTTTTACCACTTAAAATAATGGTTCCAACTTGTTTCATAAAAAGAAAATAACAACCAACCTAAGAAAATAAAATGTTGTAGAAGAAAATAAGCTGCTAACAAAAAAAGAAATGAGAACAAAAAAGACTAATATGAACCTATAGAACATATGAACGATTATGAGATAATTACCTATTAAAAGTAACATTTCAAGAATCAAGAACCAAGAATCAAAAAAGAAACAACACAAAAGAGATAAAGAACAAAAGGAGACAAATCTTCAAAAGAAAAAACCATTAAAGAAAAAGAGAAAATGGGGAAAGGAGGAAACTACGTGAGGGTGGTGGCTAAGGAGGTAGAGGAGCTACGGCGGAAGAACGGAGAAATGGAGAAAGCAATGGCGGAAATGAAGAAAGAGATGTTTCAGCTGTGGCGGAGGACACAAGTGGCTGAAGAGGCGGAGGAACGTCTCTGTTCTCAGCTCGCCGAGCAAGAAGCTGAATCTCTAGACCAAGCACGTGATTACAACTCTCACATTCTCTTCCTTATGAACGAGCTCTCTCGTCTCTCTTCTTCCTCTTCCTCCTCTTCCTCCTCCTCCTTGGACTTGGCCTCGCCGTAAGCATGATTAATGCGTGTCTCCTAGGATGGGGTTCTTAAGGTTGGTTAAGAGACGGTCTTTTAGTTTTTAACTAAAAAAGCTAAGAACCGTCTCTTAAAGTTCTTATTTAAGAGACGGTTTTTAGCTTTTTTAGTTAAAAACTAAAAGATCGTCTCTTAACCGACCATAAGAACCCCACCTTAAGAGATCCGCATTAATCATGGACTAAGAAGAGATTGTATATGAATGGTGTCTATAATGACATATACTCAAGATTATTGCATGTAAATATGTATTATGGTGTTACAATATTGGTTCATATCATTAATGCCACTATGGCACTATGTGGAGTTTTATGTTTATAAGTTTGGATCAAGGAAGTTTTGGAGAGATGTATATTAGTACTAAATCATATTAGAATGTTTTTGTCAAATTTTGTAAGATATGTTTTGATTATTTGTTTGTGTTTGTATTAAGATGATGTTAAAATAAATAGTTCATTCAAATGAATGTTTAGAGTATATAGGTCATATTACTCCTTGATTTACAGATTTTTCATGACATATGCATTTCAACCATATTCATGTTCATATAATTTTTTATTTACTTTTAAGAATGAAAATTGAGAACTGTTAAATAATGAGATTATATTTTAAGGTTTGGTTGATGTATTTCAAGTATAGAAGTTCATAAATTTTGGCTCAAAATATTTGAAAATCGTAAAACCGCAATTTCTGATTAGACTTCAAATTTAGCTTAAATTAACGCCAAAGTTTATATCTTAAACCATAAACACATGTCTTTTTTCCACGTAAAAAGATTGGTGGACGTTCGGTTAATTTGGTTAATTCGGTTTAAGTTATTGGGATTCCGAGTTGTTCAACTTAAGAAAAATAGACCCATTCGGTCAGTTTGGTTTCGGTTTTTGTTATTCGGGTTTCGATTTATTTGGGTTTTAAAAATAGAACCTATTCGGAAAAAATATATTTTATTAAAGAATCTCTGTTCATATTCAAATTTTGTTTAATTTTGAATCAAAACTAAAAAAAAACCTAAACTACTTAATTAATATTATTTAATATTGTTGAGATTTTATTATATTTCAATATATATTTCTTATGTATATATAGTAAAAAAATAATATTAAATAAATTTCAGTTATTTTGTTTAACCGTTTAATATTCGGTTCGGTTAGGTTATTTTGGTTTACCGTATAATATTCGGTTTGGTTTAATTCGGGTTCGATTAATTCATGTTTCAAAATTTTATTCCATTTGAGTTATTTTCTTTATTTGATTCGAGTTTCGAGAAATTTGGTTCAGTTCAAGACGGTTCGATTTGAGAAATTTACCCGCCCCTAATCATATTACTCAAATTTGATGTGGTTAGAGTAACTAAACCGGAATAGAACCACCAACAATTTGTTGCCACTTGGAAAAATAAATCAAAGTTTCTTGCTAGCAATATCAGCCAATAACAACAAATACCATTACTAATACATAAAGAGCTTAAAAGATCCTTATAACATCTCACAAAGACACTACTGATAAAGGAACTCTTCTCAAGTCTTAACCACGACTTCCCCGTTTGCCTTTAAGCTCAGGGTCCCTGCATATACCAAAACAACCACACCACAACACAAATTCAAATTCGCTGTTTTCCGAAAATTCATTTCGAGGAGTTGAATCCGAAGTCCGAACCTTTGGATGTGGTCTAGAATCAGTAGCCTCGGTCCTGGTGGGATGCTCACATCTCTTAACGCACTGTACACATACACAAGAGTTTCGATGTCATACTGTTTCGATAAAGTAATGTCGAGGATCGTCCTAATGTCGAACTGATAAAGCTTTAAGTACACTTACCTATCAGTGAGCAATGGCAAAGTGGCATCTGCTAACAAACCCTTTTTGAAGTTCTTCTCATACTTCTCTAGACCGAGTTTTAGTAGCATAGATCTTCCTCGGGTGTAATATGGATCTTCTACGCTTGGTTTTGAGAACCTTTCTCCCAACTGAACAATACCGAAAAAAAGAAGAAACGCATGTTTAAATAAAGTATCTACTGCTTAGTTTCAAGAACAGCATATAGTAATATTATCACTCACCTTGAAAAATACTCCTTGAAAAAGAGCGAAACCAGCAGCGGTTGTGATTGCATTCATCGGCTGTCCTTGTAATCCCGCGCTCACCAGCGAATATGCTGCTCCGGATCCTAATGCCGCAACCACACTGCAACCAGCGAAAGAAATCATTACTTTCTTCACCCATCAAAAGTAAGCCACAGAGAATCTTTAACCATCAAATGTAAACATAAGAGGTCAAATCTCGAATCATTATATGCATTCGAGAATCATCATACCGAGCTAACGATTCAGGGAAAGACTGTAACTTTACGAAGCAATAAATGACGATAAACGAAAAAGTCATATTAATTTCCCACTGTCATGGATTCAATCCCCTGTCAAAGAAGCTGATTAAGACCTGTAACATCTGTCATCTATACTAAACACCTAACCGATGACCCGAAAGCGACAAGAAGCTAAAGCTGTTCTTGAAGCTAAAAATGCAAAACATCAACACTAGTTGCAAGACAGTAAACTGAATCATCATAACGAGCTAACGATTCAGGGAAAGACTGTAACTTTACTAAGCAACCAATAACGAAATACGAAAAAGTCATAATCTTTTCCCCTTTCATGGATTCAATCTCCTGTTAACGAAGCTGATTAACACCAGTAACCTAACTGATGATCAATAAAGCGACAAATGCTTAACATCAACACTAGCTGCAAGACAGTAAATCGACTCTACACAACAGTTCTTGAGTTGAATTTCATAGCTAACAAGAAGCTAAAAGCTATTGCAATTAAGATTACTTACGCAGACTCAAGATCATCTTTGCCTCTAATCCGCTTCATGATACAAGCAATACCAGCATTAACACCAGTTATAGCAGCAAAGTTTCGAGCTTGAACCAATGGTCCACCCACAAGAGCCTATCAAAAAACATTCACACACATCTCTCAAAAACTCTATTAAAATGATGATGAAGATGATTAAGTTGAAAAAAACCTGAGTTTGCTTCAACGACGCCATAGCTTGAGGATCGAGTCCTGTAGATTGAGAAGGCATCTCAGGCGAAAGAGTACCCATAAGACCTCCGATAAAAGCTCCTTGAACACCTCCCATGGCGGTGACTATAGCTGCTTCCACCGGCAACTTCTGCTTCGAAACCCACGATTTGAAACCTGTCTCTATCTCTTTGAATTTAACCTGAAATTGTTGGATTGGGTTTTGTTGATGTTGATCTTTCATTAAACTCATCACCGCCATTGTTTCTCCATCTCCATGCTTCTTCTCTCTTCCGTCTTTCGCCATTTTTTTTTTCTCTCTTTCACTCACACTTTTGTTGCTCTTCTTCCTTCTTCCTTCTCTCTTATCTTACCTCCTCTCTTCAGTGCCGTCTCCGTTTCTGCCAATATCTTATTGGGCCTTATTAGGCTTTTATTGGGCCCTAACGAGTATAATTATATCCTCTGTTCTAAAAATCCCGTCTAGACCGATTACTCCCGCGTATCCGCTAGACGATAGTCGTCCGATTAGTTTCTTCCGTAGTCCGATTTTTTTCAAGAGCAGTACACTAATTAACTTACAAAATTGGATTTTTAACTCAGATCCATAAAATCAAATAAAAATACATTATAATTACTAAAATTATATAATCAGTTATTTTTATACTAAAAACAAGTAAAAATCTAAATTTTAAAATTATAAGCTTATTGTATATATTCATAAAAATTCAATTAAATTAAAAATATAAAAATAATCCAAAAACTAATCCCGATTAATCTTCGATTTTCTAGCTAACGATAGATCCAGCTTCACCGCTCGACTATCGCCTAACGAGTTTTAGAATCTTGATTAGATCTAATCGAACCAGTGGAAAGGAAAAGAGTTTACAAAAGAAACATCTCTCGAGCGTATAGCACGCGTTAAACGGTATGTATTTAGATTCGAGTAATATAGATATCCGTTCAAATTTTTGATATTTCGAATATCTTTTTAGGTTTCAGTTTGGTATCGGCTCGGATCCAGTTCTTTATAGAAGTTTGGGCTATTGAGATATCATGCTGGTTCCGGTTCACTTTTTCGGATTCGGTTTGGTTCGGTTTATTCGATTCCGGGGTAAGTTGCCACTTTTACTCCACATTGGGATAGTATTGCCCTTGTAACCAAACACTCAGAGACCTTGTCAATATTCCCGCGTCTTTCACCCTCTTCATTCTCGCCGGCGGCGGAAGCTTTGCTTCTTCTCTCAGTCTATCTCAGATTCCTTCTCTAGATCGCGTCGTTAGATCTCAACTTTCGTATAGTTGCTCAAAATTTTATCTTTTTTCTTCAGGTGAGCTTCGATTTCATGAGATTTTTGCCATGGTTTTAGAGATCTCTTCTAGGGTTTTGATTTGCGAAACTACCGCATTGTATCTACAGAGCTTTTGGATGCTGAAATTGGAAGAAGCTCGAGGTTGTTTAAGCTCTGAAGAAGTGAAATATGAGCAATTCTGGAGAAGAATCTCCCGATTGGCTTCGATCTTTTGAGGTTTTTCTAGATTGATTTCAATCTAATTTTGATTTTGATTTACAAAAACACAATTGAAATGGGGAAGCTTTGGTGGATTTTGTAGGCACCCACCACGTCATTGTTGTCATTATCCTCATCGTCTAAATCTTCTCCAGATGATAGTCCTTACAGGGAATCCGAAACCATTTCCGCCACCGCGATTCTGGATGTGGAGTCTATGTCTTGGAAGAATTCGAAAACGAAGAAAGCAGAAGGTAATGTGTGAACCTTGAAAGTATATAGAAGATTTGTTTCAGATAGCGCATTAAAGCTGTGTTCTTTTCTCTGAGATTATTCTTTCTAGAGAGAACAAGGGAGAGACAATAAACTTATGATTTTGAGTGTGTAATGTTCAATTGTGAGCTCTGAGAGTCATGTCTTTTAATGGGACACAATTTGCAGGGAAGCGGAACGGGAACAAAGTTGACTGTGAAGATATCTCTAGCAAGCATAAGGATGTCCAAGTAAGAAACATTTGAATCCGTCCCGGTTGTATTCATTAATCGTTAGTGCTTGTTGTTGCCTCTAATTGCCTTAGTGGGTAACCAAGATGTGATATATTAATTAAACCATCCTCTAGAGAAGCTTCTCAGCTAGATGAGCGAGGTTGAAGTATTGGATTTCTTGCATTTTCTGTTTGTGTGGATCTGTACGAAATATAATATCCAAAAATACTGATTCTTACTTTGGTATGGATAAAGGAGTTGACAGGTTCTGTTTATCTTTTTTTTCTTTATCAGGGAGGAGATGATTCTGTATGGCTTCTCTCGTCTGATTCTGAACCACCTTCTCCGGTAAGGCAGGAAGTGATTATGTCAACTGAAAAGGATGAAGATTTTGTTATTCAAGCTAAAGAGGAAAAACTTGCGGTTAAGAAAGGTCCAAAGAAAAATTCTCCGAAGAAAAAGCCAACTAGTGTCTGCCAGACACTCAAGAAAGAAAATAGTGAACAAGAATTGAAAAGCGAAGGTATGAATTGTACCAAAGTTTTGGTGAATTTTAGGATTCTTCTAAAGCAATGTAGCGGTTCACCTATCTTGTAGATAAAGATGCAGATGCCATAATAGCTGAGGAAGTAAAAACGGATAAGAATAGCAAGTCTTCTTCTGTAAGGACCTTGTACTCGGACCAATATTGTTGTTTTTCTTCTCTAGTTCTTCCTTATGACCAGATTTACATATTTCAGGGCGCAAGTTCAAGATTGCCTTTGGTGCTTTCTGAGAAGGTGAATCGTTCAAAGGTAATGCAAATATGTTACTTTGCACATGGCATTAGACTCTGGCGGCTGGTGACACTTATGTTCTGAAAAGGCTAAACTACATCCATTTTAGAGACCTTTGATACATTGTTAACAAAAACAATGAAATATATACAGGTACTCGTTGAGTGTGTAGGCGACTCGATAGATTTGAGTGGAGACATGGGGGCTGTTGGACGCGTTGTTGTTTCGGACACAACCAAGGATGTGTACTTCGACTTGAAAGGCATGTTATATACATATCTCTGGCTTCACTCTTTATGCTTCTGATTTTCCATTTCTCCCACTGAAAATCGAAAATGGTTTCCTTTTAGTTGCGAAACATGTAACATTCATGACTGGAGTCTCTTTAGTAACAATTTATCATTTAATGTCTCAGGAACCGTATATAAATCAACAATTGTTCCATCCAGAACATTTTGCATAGTACGGTTTTGTTTTCCTTGTACCTTCTTTTCGAATTGTAAGAGCACTTGTGTTATATAATTACTCAGAGTAGACATCTTACATTTCAGGTTAACGTTGGTCAGTCAGAGGCAAAGGTTGGTAACTTCTCTTTCGTTCTTTTGTTTCAACACATATGTATGCCGATAACCCACCTGTGCTGTATGTACGCATGCTCGTAGATCTTGACTTCGTGAGCAATTTAAACTTTTGTGGAAGCCAATTTTTGGCAGTCAGTTTGGATGGCCTAATTTTTTGGATCATATGTTTCCTCGTCAGATTGAAGCTATTATGAATGACTTCATACAGCTAACACCACAATCTAATGTCTTTGAGGCAGAAACAATGGTGGAAGGTCCGTTCGTTTTCTCTGTCTATGTTACAGTGAATGATGTTATCGAGAGCATATCTTCTTGTAGCACTATTTGGTCAACGGGTTTTATCTATAGGCGTATACCATCGTTGCTAATTCCTATGACACAATTAGGCACTTTGGAGGGCTTTTCATTTGATTCAGATGATGAATCTAACAAAAACGCAAAGACTGCTTCAAAGCCAGCTGATCAAAGTGGAGGTACAGAGGAAGTAACCAACACAAAAGCCAAAGGCAAAGCAAAAGGCGAAAACGTACAATTCTCAAAACTCAAAATTCGTTATATACAATCAATATTTGTATATATCTTTCACAGTAAAGAATATTCGTTTCATGTGGAATCTTTGCAGGTTTTAGGAAAAAAGAGAGGAAGGACATCAAAAGAGAAGCAGCAACCAGCAAAGAAGGCTAGAAACTCTGCTCCTAAGAAGCCAAAATCTAAGAAATAAGTTATGGATTTTTATTTCTCCATTTTATCATTTCCTTTATTTAACTGAGACAACATCTTATATACATGAAACATTACATTTGTGAGTTGTGAAGCTAAACTCAAACAAGTCAAGGTAATCTAAAGACGTGGATGAATAGAGTTTAGAATCTCTGGGAATACGCTGAACATAGTCTGCTTGCTTCCTTCCATACAGTTGTGTATCAACTTCTCATTAAAAAGGAAAAGTGATGATGATTCATGTGGTGCCCATCTGCCTCAAAGCAGTCAGACTGAGGCCAAGAATCAACAAGACAGGGTAAGGTTGAAGAATGTGGGACGAAGATCGAGTCTCTGCAACTCTTTGACTCCCATCTTCTAATGGGGGATTCATAAACTGGTTGTTTGGATCTTGATTCTCAGTGGGAGGAGGCATGAACTGTCCATTCCCATTCTGATTTTGAGGTTGGGAATTCTGATTAGGTCCAGGCGGGTTCTGAGTCAGAGGAGCCGTAGGCTGACCATACTGATCCTGAGTTGGAGGAGCCATAGGTTGCCCGAACTGATCCTGAGTCGGTGGAGCCATAGGTTGACCGTATGGATTCTGAGTCAGGGGAGCCGTAGGTTGTCCGTATGGATTCTGAGGGGGAGCCATAGGTTGCCCAAACGGATTCTGAGGCGGGCTCAAAGGATCAGAGTTTTGGCTGTTCGGTCTTTTTACCCTGGATCAAGAAGATATTCAAGGCTGTTCAATCAGAATCTACAAGTATATATTTCAAAGGATCGCGGAGCATTGTAACAAACTGAAAAGCAAGAAGGCATACGGTATTTTACCTGCCAGGGCAGAAGATAACGGCATATTCAGAAGCCTTGCAAGTGAAAGTACTGGTTTTATCATCAAATGCATAGCTATAAGCCCTAGGACAAGCTCTCTTGAAGATGGTAGAGTATGAAGACGGTTGACATGTTGTCGGGTTAGCAAACTGACCACTACAACAGTACTGTTCCAATCCAAAGGCCTCACAAGCACTCTTGCAAGCAACAACTCCTCCTCCTCTCTCTTCCATTTCCTCTCCCATCACTTGAAGCTCCTTAGGACAGCTAATGTTGATGTCAGCAACACATCCCGTAGCATTACAAGCTCCCACCGATCCACCACCCGTCGGGAGAGCAACAATGGGGAGGTTATACCCATCAACGAGACTGACATCGTAGAAATCTTTGTCATCAGAACCATGACCAAGCGTGATCTCAAAAAGTGATGTAGGCGGAGCAGCACCATTACCGCTACACTCCAGCTTCCCACCACAATCTCCAGTCATACATTTCCCCACGCCGTTAGCATCAAAATTACAACCAGTCCTAGCCCAAATCCGACCTGACCAGCCTAGAACCGAAGGAATCCTAACAGACTGTCCCACATCAAGCCTAAACCCCGTAGTAGCTAACGGCTGAGTACCAGAGCCTGCAAGAGTGCCAGGCCAAATAGTAAAAGGACAGTTATTCGTGATGACGAACGTGGACGAATAAGAAACAGAGAAGAGTAAAGAAACATAAACAAGAACAGCCATGGGAACCATTGGTGATCTTCCCATGATCATGTTAAAGGTTTTCGATATGTAGATTTGGCTTGGAGAGTCCTCCTGGAACAAGGTTTTAAATGTACAGATTCAATGTTGAAGCGGTGAAGTTGCTTTGCAAAGCTTCAAGCCGCAAGACAAAGAGTTAAAGTTTAGCATTACTCTTATGACAATAGCCTCTCCGACAAGGCAATTCTTTGCCTTACTTCCCCAACCTCTTTTTTTTTCATCTATTCATTTTAAATTATAGTTAGTCTTCCATAGAAAAATAATAATACAACAGGCATCGACGTTCGGTTAATCGTTCGGTTTCGGTTCTCGGTTCTTTCGATTCTCAAAAATCATAACCATTTGGTTCCTAAAATGTTTCGGTTCGATTCCGGTTCGGTTCGGGTTCGGTTTGATGTAAGTAACCATTCGGGTATTTTCGGATATTTTTGGGTATTTTCGGTAATTTTCGGGTATTTTCGGGTAGTTTTGCATATTTATAGGTAATTTTGTATATTTTCAGGTATTTTTATGTATTTTCGGTTCTATTCGGTTATCCGAAATATTGCGGTTCGGTTCGGTTGTAGTTCTTTCGGTTATAGAAATTGAAACCGCTCGGGTAATTTTTAATTTTTTTCGGTTTCGGTTCGGTTTCGATTATCGGTTTTTCGGTTTCGGTTAGTTTGTCCAGCCCTAATACAACTAAAGAAACCTTTTATGAAAAGATGCAAGAGAATCTAGGGTAGTTTCACATTTCAAACCTATAAATATAAATAAAAACATTCCTAGTATCATATCATCAAACCTATAAATCTAAGTCAAAACATTTGATACTTTGCCAACATCTTTAGTATAGAATCTTCCACCAAAAAAAATCTTACCTCTTACATCAAAACCATCCAATGCCTTTTACATCTCTTCCTTTCAAATAGAAGCAACATTTCAATTTTTATCATCTTCACTTCTACAGTAAACTCAGATCATCATTACCATGAATAGCTCATAGTTTTGGAACCAAATCCTCCCTATGATCAGCTTATGTTTGCTATTGAATTAAACCGAGCACGTGTTGTTTACCTGCTGAGCAAAAACACCGAGAGAGGACCTACGCAAAGCAAGGTTCAACACCACACAAGCACTCTTCAGTATACATCCTTTTAGCAATAACAAAAACCGTAGCACCACACTTATAGAGATATCACCAATGGTATGTCACGCTCTGCGTATTGGTATGTCAGGCTCTGCTAGGCAGAGTCTGCCTAAATATTGTGTCCAACCACAAGGAAAGATTCCAAAGTTTCAACAAGGATAGATATCAAAACATCACCAACAAGGAGAAAAAAGCAAGTTTGTTATTCTATTCGCGATGCCAATAAGATCCAGAACAGAAATTATATGTCTCTCCTGCATAAGGGGAATACTAAGCCTCAAGCTCCCTTTAAGATGCCAAGACATATAGAGCAATAAACCGAAAGAAAAACGAAGAAAAAAGAAAGTTATTCTCAGTCTCAAGCCTAACTCAACTCCATTCCATCTCCAGCTGGACTACAGATAGGACTCACAGAAGTAAAAGACCTTTCAAAAGGAGAAGCATGGAACTGAGAATCACGTCGACGACGCTTAAACAAACAACTCTCAGAAGGATTACTCTCAGCAGCAACAGCAGCAGCATCAAGCTTCCTCCGAACCCCTTTAACCGCCTGCTCTTCAGCTTGCGAAAGAGGGAAAATTTTACCGCTTGCTCGACATAAAGAGCTATGGTTATCATAAAGAATCCTCTGATTACAATTCTTGTCGCAAACATGAGTTAATCCGGTTAATTTACAGCGATAAATGTTCCCGAAAACATTCTCATTCTCGCATTTCCAATCACATTTGTGACAATGTAAAGATCCTCCTCCATCGCAATCATCGCGACCGAGAATCGCAGATAAGTAAATAACATTTGAAGAGCTACTAACGATGGGAGATTTTGCGAATACTTCCATTAAAGATGAGAGCTTTATACTCTGTAGAAACCAAGAAAGACGAAAAGATACCATCAAGATCAACACACGAAGAGATCACACACTCTATAACTAATCAATGAATGATTCATATGAATGTTCACGAATAAAAATCAAATCTTTAGACCTAATTGAAACAGAGTGCAAAGTTACAACGTGAAGCTACCAGATCCGATGAAAAATTAGATTTTTTTCAATCAAATTCAGAGAGAGAGACATACCTTGACGTGTGAACGAAACCCTAATTTTGAATCTGTGAGAGAAACAATAAGAGCAAGAGGAAGAAGAAAGTGAGGGAAGAAGAAGAAGAAGTTTATATATATTTATAGATTAAGAAAAAACTCGACTCTGACGGATAATGTTATGATCTTAAACTCCGTTACCGTTAGTAAACGGTACCGCAAAATGGGACCCACCATGTCCTTTTTTTTCCCTGTTTATATTATTATTTTTTCGGACACATGTGATGCAGTTTAATTAATTGGTTTTGTTTAATTCGATTTAAAGTTTGTATTATAAGACTATGTACAATGCAAAAAATGATTCAACACCCTATTTTTATACTTTTTACACTCTACATCATCTTCTCTTTCTTCCACCTATTAATTTAACATTGTTTCAATACTGTCCTCTACAATGTTTTTGTTTAATAAAATTCAACACCATACCCCCACCATTTTATCTAACATTTTTATTTTCTTTGAAATAGATAATTGTTGGGATTTGGGTAACTCGAAGGATAATTAGTGGAGTTGCGGGTATTTAGAAGATTATTGTTTTGATCCATCTCACAAAATATTGTTTACAAGGGAATACTGAAAAATTTTCGTAAGGAAAAAATATTTTTTTTCTGTATCCAAGTCAAATGAAGCAAGTGTCTATTTATAGAGAGGATAATTGATACAATTTTCATACAATTTGTTTTTTCAAAAAATTTAATTTATTATAAGATAATTGATTTTTAATATTTGAGATGAGATAAAATTGAGGAAGAAAACAATAATGTGGGACCATTTTTTTTATTCAAACACTAGTTGAATCTATTCAACTAGTTTAATGCCATGTCATTTTCTTTTGTTATTCAACACTCCATTGGAAGGTACCACATGTTGAATAAATGGATTCAACATGTCCATTGTAAGGCCATGCCCATTAATGAACCCACAGAGGTTCACTAAAAAAATTAATTTTTTTAATTTTTTTTTCGTTTTTTCAAAAAAAAAAATAATTTGGACCAACCGTAGGCCGCCACGTGGCGTGGGGCCCACGGAATAGTCAGTGAACCGGTTCATCCCAGTGAAACTCAACGATACTGAATCTTAAAAAAGCTAATATTATAATAGTTTTTTTTTTGAGATATGTGAGAGACTCTCCATTGATCCTTCAATGGGATGCCCTAAATGGTCTAAGAGAGAGACGAATAACGCACGTGTCAGTCATCCAATGGTTGTATTTTAAATCCTTTTCCCACGCTGAAAAAAATTAATTAATTAATTAATATCGTCGCTCGTTATTTGAATTTTGAACCTTTGTTATTAACTCACTATTCAATATTTTAGATTTTTCAAAATAAATAAATATATTATTAAATAATTCCTTGAAAATAGTTACTAATTCACAGGCAAAAATAGAAAATCAACAGAAAGGGAGAAATGGTGAGAAGAGCATAAAGATGTTAAATTACATGAGTTTTTGATTTAAAACGAAGTTGACGACAAGTAGATTGATTCATGTCTTTTATATACTATTAAAAATCTCTTTCAATTTTCGGTATGAGATTTTTGTCCCTAAAAGAAGAGAGTGTGAGAGGGACGTTGAGTTTTGCTCACCTAACATCATCCGTCTTCTTTGCTCCTTCACATATTTTTCACTTAATAATATGAGTATTATCTACCAAAACAATGAAGTTAAAACTAGAAATTCGTTTATAAATTTACATCGAAAATATAAAACGACAATATTTGTAAAACAAAATTAAAATCTTAAAACGACACTTTTTAAAAAACGAAAGAAATAATAATTTACATATGGGACATAAATTAGTAAACAAAATCAAGTAGCTTACACAGCCTAAACTCATTTTGGGGCGGTCAATGAATATAGCCACGTTTTAATCTAATCCACGTGAAGAGAAGTACGGATGCTTACTTCGAGACAGATCCAACAAACAATAGTTGAATACTACAGAGTGACGTTAACATGTTAACACACTCCCATACGACTCTAAGGACATCTCCATCCATGAACCTCTCGAAAAATCTTTAACTATTTATGGGTTCCCACCATTTTATTATTTAAAAAAAAACAAAAAACAAAATTTTCGACCAATCATGGACCGCCACGTGTCCGTGAATAGTTAAGGATCAATCCTTAAGTAAGGTATTTAAGGATTTCTCTCTCCAAAAATCCTTAACTATTCACGGGTGGGACCCGTGAATAGTTAAGAATTTTTGGGTTAAAGATTGAAGGACGGAGATGCTCTAACGACTTGGTTGGTTGCTGAAAGAACATGCATCTCGAATGTATGTCTGATGTCTCTATATTTTTCTATGAGAAACTCTATTATAGAGGTAGATTTGCTCCAATGTATGGCTTTATAATAGAGTTCCTCTATTTTTAAGAGAAATATTGAGGAATGCTAGCATTAGACGATGTTTACACATTTTTATGCAAAAATTTAATGTTATTTGTATTATAAAATGTAATATAATTCAAGAGTTGGGAATTCATAATCTATTTCTAATTTTGAAAAACCGTAAAATTTTTAAAAAGTGACTTAAAGTTGTAATTACTAATGAGTAATCACATCCCAAATCAGCAATTACCAATCAAAGCCAAACATAACTAGATAACTTTTTTTTATAGAAAGAAACATTCAAAACAGTATATGAGCATTTTTAACCAGAACATATAACTGTCTGAATGAAAAGGTTCCACTCTCAATTCGAAAAAAGGAACTCGAAAAAGATGTTACCCCGGAAATGTATATCAGACCGTCTGATCGGGGTTGGCGCTATGCCAACCTTTAGCGCAAGGCGGTATTTCCATGAACTCGTCAAACTCTTTAACATGAACATCACAGCATTTCCACTATGTCGAAACAACGACCAAAACGTTAGATTATTTCAAACACAAGTACTCAAAACTGACTGAGCAGGAGAAGAAAGCGTTGTTACCCCTCTTAGTCTGTCGTGGAAAACCGGAGGACCTGGATGATAACTACACGCGGTTTCGTGGTTGTCTCTCTCTTTAAACGTTTTGCCACATCCTTTGTTTTTGCAGACTTGTGGTTGATTAATGTCTATAACAACAGCCTTTTTGATTTGAGGTGCTATGGATTCAACCTTTTCTGCTTGCGTTTGTACCGGCGTTTTCAGAGTCTGGGAGCCTGTGTGGTAAAAGGACACAACATTAGGTTAGAGATTTCATTGAGTTCACAAGTGGGGAAGAGGGTGTGAAGATATACCAACCGTGGTCTGAGCAGAAGAAGCCTTGGCGGCATCTAGAGCAAGAGTCTTTTGTTGATGCATTGGCATTAGGCGATGAAGTAGGTAGAACCGTGACAGATTGTTTTGGAGCCGGTTTGGCTAGAACTGGTTTCTCAGTTGTGTGCTTACCTGTTTTACATCTTCATTGCAAGAACCAAAACAAAAAGTGTCAATGTTTGCAATTAAACCGCTTGAATTTTCACAAGGATCTTTTCTTTTTTTTTACCCTGGAATCTCCAAGAACAAACTAAAATCATGACTTCTTTGCTTGCAACAGCTCCACTCTTTCATCCCATCATGAAAAAATGGCTACAAGATTGACACATTTCTAGCTTTTAAACTCTCTCATCAGAGAAACTAAAACATACAAAACAAAGTTAAATTTTGACTTACTCCCTGAGAAGCCAAGACCAGCCACACCGGAAAAGAACAACAGAATCGAGACCGCGAAAATGTCAGCAAGCATACGTAGAGAAAGATTGTTAAAAACTTATAGCTAATAGAAGCTATAAATAACAAGTGTGCCAAAAGATTGCATTCTGAAGTTGTTTTCTTCCATAGATTGTAACTTCAGAGAGATTACAATCAAACAATTACGAAATTAGAGGAACTAACGCAGTGTTCAAGGTTACACCTACATGATAATATACATCAAAAAGCTAATCGAACACTCATTAGCTCAAGGCTAAGATTATATCAATTAACAATACAGAAGAGGTTTCATCACAAATTCTTCAAAATCAGAAAAGAACAACAGAAACAAGACCGCGAAAATGTCAGCAAGCATATGTAGAGAAAGACTGTCAAAACTTAAAGCTAATAGAAGCTATAAACAACTGTGCCGAAAGATTGCATTCTGAAGTTGTTTTCTTCCATAGATTGTGCTTATTTTTAACCTTCCATGGATAAATCTTACTCTCTGCAGCCACTTAAATTCGTAACTTCAGAGAGATTGTAAGCAAACAATTACCCAATTAGAGGAACTAAAAGCAATGTTTAAGGTTACACCCTCTGTTCTAAAAATTTCCGCCTATCCACTAGTCGGTGGTCGACGAATAATTCCCCGTTTAATCTCCGATTTTTCAGTTAATAGACGCTCGAATAGCGCCTAGAGAGTTCTAGAACATGATTACACCTATACATCGAAAAACCTAATCGAACACTCATTGGCTCAAGGCTAAGATTATATCAATTCACAATTCGGAACACAAATTTTTCAAAAAGATTACAAAATCAAGTTTCCAAATCGATATGAAAGAATCAGATCAAAAGCGAAAAGAGAAGTTGGAGAAAGAAGAAGAAGACGCACAGAAGGATGAAATTGGCAAGAACCGTCTGGATTATCGTCATCGGTGAACATGGCGTTGCAGCCAATACGTTCACAACGAAGCTTCTTCGTTGTTGCAGATCTTACTTCCATTTTCTCAAAGGATTCTCGAGAAAGTTACTCCACGGTTCACTAATTTTCGAACAAATCAGAGTTCAAATCCAAACCACAAAAGCAAAATCAATCGAGATCAGAAAGTAGGAAAGAATCAAAGGAGTCACCTGAGAAATAGAGAGAGAGAGAGAGAGAATCTCGTTGAAGAAGAGAGCAGAGAGCAGAAGAAGAGAGAGAGATTACTTGACGAGAGAGAGAGACATCAAAAGAGTAGAGAAGACTGAAGAGGAAGAACGAAAGGAAAGTGACTAGAACCTTTTAGTTGGTACGACGTCGTTTCAGATTATTTCTTACACGGCCGAATTAGTTATTGGGCTTTTTAGGCCCATTAGAGTAATATGGGCTACCTATATATCTATATATGGAAAAGGAAAAAACAAAATCCCCAATTTGGCCAAAAAAATATCCATTTTTTTTAATCCATTTTAATCTTCAACTTTTAAACTTGACCATTTAAATCTCAAATTTTCACTGACGAAGCAAAAAGATATAATATAACGAAAGTCAACCGCTAAAAAACAACGTCGGTTTACGTTAAATAAAAAATTACAAAACCAATACTCGAACCCCCTACCTTACAAAACCCGAAAATTCACATTTTCCGCAAAAACCGCTAAATCGCATTTTTCTTCAAAACTGCAAAATCACATATCTCCACCAAAATCGTAAAATCACGTTTTCCTGCAAAAACCGCAAAATCACATTTTCTCTCCTCCAAAACTCAAAGTCACATTTTTCTGCAAAATCGCTTGTATTCTCCTGCCAAGATCGCAAAGTTACAACCCCCTCCCCCCGACACTGCAAAATCGTATTTTTCCGTCAAAACCGCAAAATCAATCTAAAAGTTATTTCGTTGGAATTATAATTTAAATTAAAGATTAAAACTAACTTGGTTATTTAGATAGAAAAGTTATGATTAAGATTTTTAAAAATATGGTTATACTAAAACAAGGATATTTTGATCTTTTTCTTACTACAATCATTATGGTGAATTATCTGGATGAGCAAACGAACAGAGCATTCAAATGAATCATGCAGATGAATCATCCAGATGAACAAACAAAAATAGACTTGAACGTCATTCAAATGATTTATCAAAATACATCATTTGGATGGATCATCTAGATGAACTTGTCAAATGAAGAAAACGAACATGGCCTTTCTAACATCTTACTTAAATAGAGTAAAAACTCTATTGTAACTACGAAGCAGGTCGACATAAACACATTAAAACTCAAACATCAACAAAGTTTCTAACAAGTTAATCCAAAAGGAGAAACTATGATCATAAATATTGCAGCAGCTTCGGTTCAATAATCATATGTTTAATTAATTAAACCACAACAACAACAACAACTAAAATTGTATTTCAAAAGCTTATTGGTATTTCCACCCTATCGTAGATACTAACAGCATCTTTATCGGGGTTTCTTAACCCGTTTTTTTTTCTTTCTTTTAATTAAAAAATGTGTAGACCCCACCTAAAAAGAAAAAACCGTATCCAGAGTGCACGAAATAAAAAACGGTTTGTGCTGGGTTTCTCCACTATTCGCGGATCCCACCGACACGTGACAGTCCGCGATTGGTGACCTTTTATTTTTTATTTTTTTTAATCTGACTCGAAAAGATAATATTAAAAAATAATTAAGAGACTTTTAAATGAGTCTCTAGGATAATTAATAGACATATCTTGATATTATATACACCATTTGCATGCTTTTTGGAAGAAAAAGACTACTTTTTGCATGCTTTTGAGTTGTGTGAGTTGTTGAAAAATCTTTTGAAAGTGCGAGTTGTTTAAAAACAAATAAGATATACGTTTCGTATTAATTCATTAATATGGATCCCTTGTATTCAAATCGTTGGATATTTTTGTTCGTTTTTACATGCTAAAGATTTAAATATGTTCAAATAACCAATGGAACGTGTAGAAATTAAATTAAACCTGATATTTTATAACATCAACAATATATATGTACGTATTCTAAAGACTTTTAGCTTTTGATAATTTCATAAATATCTTTTTCTTTTTTTGTCAAACTCATTATTTCTTTTTCTATTTCTAAAAATGATCATTTAGCCCCCAAAAAAATGATCAAAGTGAAAATTCTGAAGTATGTCAGTGAATTTAAAGGGAAACTATGGTAGGTGAAAAATATTCTACATTTTCTCAAAAAAATCATTTGTAATAATATTTTAGAGATTTTTAAAGATATAGAAGTATTGATCATCTATCAGTGTGCACACAAAAAAGTATTGATCTATCTTGTGTATAACAAGAAAAATTATGAAAAAATATATCAAATTCGAGAGTTCACTTTTCATAATAATCAATATTTGGAGGGTAGACCATGAGATTTTGAAAACCGCAATCCACAAAAAGTGGACCGATTTTACGTATGTTTGAAAAGAATATTTTAAAAATGTGACACCATTATTACTAACTTTTTTTTATCAAAAATGCGGGCTACTTATTCTAGATGTTAGAGCTTCTCGTTCTTGCTTCCGAGTCCTTTGGTTCGTCTTTTGGTCTTCTAGGAGACCTGAAATAGGGTAGAAATGAGGAGAAGAATGCACAAATGCAACATCTAAGACTCCTATATGAACTTTCCTAATCTAGATTCAAAAAATTGCTTGAAACGTTCTAAAAGATCCTAAAATGCAAGAAAAACTCTAGTAACTATTTCATGCAAAATACGATAACATCAAAATTCTTTTTTGAAGATGCTTTTAAACGTTCAGAACTCCCGAGGATTAGATTTGGAACCGAAGACTTTGCTAAGTGTAATGGAAACACTTCTTGTATGCAGTTTTTTTAGTATCCAATTATACTAAAGGTGGTAACAACTCATTCTAAATGCAATTCAATGTTTCTCGTTGAACTTCCGGATTCAGTATAATAAATAGTAGATGTTCATATAATATAAGATAATATATGATATGAAATAATTTTAAATGTGAGTTTGCGTAGTAATAAAAACATTGGCAAATATATGCAAATGCCAAATGGCAAAACACGGTCCTAAATCAACAGCTAGTGTGTGTGTATGTGTGTATACACGCGTTTATAAGTAAAGACTCAAATCTATAAAAAGGAGTTAGAGAAAAGAGTAAGAGGAAACGGCAGAGAATCCGGAAAGCATTAAAACGAATCAAAGAAAAAAAAAAGTTGCTTCACTTTGATTTTCTCAATCTCTTCATTTTCTCTTTTGTTATTTCTTGATCGATTTAAAGAGAAAAAAATATGAAACGAGAGTATTTAGATTACACACTAGTGCCATTAGGAATGACTTTGATGATATTATATCATCTATGGCTTCTCCGCCGCATCATCCACCGTCCATCTTCTACCGTCATCGGCCTTAACGCCTTCAACCGCCGTCTTTGGGTCCAAGCTATGATGGAGGTTAATTTTCCTAATTTCTTTTATTATAATTTTTTTTATTTTTTTATAAATAAATAGAAAAAATATTTGCTTGTTTTATTTTAAATTTACATGCTTTATTTTACATATAAAATTATGTGTTTTATTTTTTTTTATGAAAATGCTATTCTATTACTCAAAAATTATGTGTTTTATTTGATCATTATATATATGTATATATAGTTGCTTTTTTTTTTGATAACTCGGGTGTCCTGGCCTCTACCGAGGTGGGTAGAAACTAGCATGTCGGTGACCTAGGCCAGGTCTGTTTTTTGGACAAACAGTGTCATGGACAATCTTTTACACCGTCGGTGCCGGGACGTTCGGGCACATGTGAACGTTTTTTTTTTGATAACTCCATGTATTTTTTGAACATTTTCCTTGAAAATAAAAGTTTTTTTTTCCTCGGGGGGAAAAAGTTTATTCAGCTCATTGGCTATATTTTAGTTTTGAAGTGTGTTCTTTTTTTTTGTATAAATTTCTTAGCGATATAATAGTGTGTTTACATATAACGATGAATATTTAGTGATAAAAATGCTAAATGTATGCATGTGTTGAGATTTTTCTGTGAAAGAAAATCCTCTAATGGTTTCTGTTCCTTTTGTATTGGAGTATGAGAGGTTGAGAATATGTGCATATCATATACTTCTATACATACATATATCCTCCCTTTGTTTAAATATGGTAGAAGTTTTGAAGAAAAAAAAATACTTTAACAAATATTTTATATTTAAAAAGATAAATGTTTTAGATTTTCTATGCACCTTTTAGAGATTAATGATAATGAATTATTAACTTATGAGTGAAAACTAGTGGTTAAAAGTTATATTAATTTATTTTTTATACAAATGTTTATTGTTATATATACATATATATTTTAATATATGTGAAATATCCAAAACATATTATATTGAAATAGAGGGAGTATATATATATATATATATATATATTTGTGTGTGTGTATGTTTAATTATCATGCATGCATGCGCGTCATACATAGACAAGTGAATTTAAACAGTATCATTTTTTTTTGTTAGTGGACATGTGTGATTATAATTAAATTAAAGTTCTTCACGTAATTCGTACACAAAAAAAAATTGTTCTTTACGTAAATGTTAGATTCTTGAAACTTCCTTAATAAATGAGTCTTTAAGTGTGAAAAGATGCTTTGCATTACAAATATTAATAAACATTTTATTTCCTCCACAAATATTTTCATAATTTTTTTGGTTTTATGATTTGTTAGTAAATATTTAACTTCCCACTAATATATAACAGGACGCATCAAAAAACGGCGTTTTAGCGGTTCAAACGCTAAGAAACAACATAATGGCGTCAACACTATTGGCATCAACCGCGATAATGTTATGTTCACTAATCGCGATATTAATGACTAGCGGTTCAGGAGAACGATCAGTTTGGTTTGTATTCGGCGACAAAAGCGACCAAGCCTTCTCGATCAAGTTCTTTTCGATACTAGTTTGCTTCTTGGTCGCGTTTTTGTTCAACGTTCAATCAATACGTTATTACAGCCATGCAAGCATTCTCATCAATGTACCCTTTAAAAAGCTAATGGCTGCTTCTTCACCTGGTCATAGTCTAATGATTAACCAAGACTATGTGGCTGCAACGGTTAACCGCGGAAGCTATTTTTGGTCGTTAGGACTAAGGGCATGTTACTTTTCTTTGCCTTTGTTCTTATGGATCTTTGGTCCTATCCCTATGTTCATAACTTGTTGTGTTCTTGTTTCTTTGTTGTACTTTCTTGATTTAACGTTTGAGTCGATGGAATGTAGCGTTGGAGTCGCGGATGTGGAGGAGAATGAGATTAGAAGCTTAGCTCAAAACGTTTAGTTAAAGAGATTGATGAGAGTTTTGTTGAATGGAACATAGTGAGCTTATAAATTGTATTGATTCAGGTTTAATGGTTGTTGAACCGTGTCATATAGTTACTCTTTTGCTTATTGAATAAAATTGTTAATCGTTTCTAAGCTTCTAAACCGATATCTATACAACTCCAGCAAGGTCGACCCTAAGATTTGAGGGGACCAAGATTTTTTATTTTCAACACTGTGTCCTAAGTTACTTGAGAATGAAGTAACCAGTAACAGAGTATAACAGAGAAAAGCAAAAAGGAAGTGATAAAGAAAAGAGAAAAACACATTGGAATTCTAATAGGAACCCATACATTTAGCTCGACTTGGAGCTATAAGAGTAGATTTCT
>OVAN01003913.1:6928-27422 GCA_900406275.1 Anastatica hierochuntica
GAAGTGATTAAATAGGTTGTACTACTTAACATTCATACGGAGGAATCGAACTTTGGTACTAATGTAAAATGATAGTCTATAACCACTACACTAAAAGACACTTTTGTAAAATGAGTGTCTACAATTTTATATACTATTTGGGGCCTGAGGCAAATGCCTCTTTTATTAAACGCTAAGCACGGCCCTGAGTGAAAATGAAATAATTTCTTCGATTAATCAGAACCATCAAAGCCTAGCAGAATAAAAAAACTTAACAACAACTCAACTCTATAACGAAAATCTTAAGTTGTTGATTTGCAACCAAAAAAAATATCAAAACCATTGATCGATAAATCGAAAGTCTAACTCTATTAGAACAAAACATAATGAAATCATACGGGTAAGAAATTGCTAATACCTGTATGGGAGAGCCACAACAACCAATGGATAGAATCTTCGTCGTTTGAGTCCAGCGAAAGATGTATTATTTCCGGTTAGAAGAATTATAAAAAAATGTTACAAGTAAAATCAGAGGAATCAAAAACACAATAGTGAACAAAAAAAACAGAGAATGGTTGATATATAAACTTTACTTGTTTATATTGTCTCTAATGAATTTGATTGTTTATCTTTCTCCCATCGTTTGATTTGATCGCGAGATGAGCAAAAAAGAAGAAGAGAGTTTTTATTTTATTTTCATAAATTTCGGAAGAGTTTTTTTTATTTTTATAAATTCTATAGTTTTGAGTAGGGTTAGTATAGTCTTATACAAAAGGTAGGTTATTTTATAAATGAGAAAATAATAAATAGCTAATTAGAAGACGCCACATAAGTGAAAACATATCTTTTAGAACTAAATATTAGAAATCGGCGAGCTCTAGAATTATGCCACGTCACCCACAAATTCTGTGAGCACGCCATATCAACAAACGACTCCTCATATTATATATATATATATATATATATATATATATGAAAACTCTCTGTTATTAAAATTGCCTTGTAGTAACTTGAGATATTCTTGTTTGTTGATTTTACTGTGAAAACTCTCTGTTTTTGAATTTAGAAAGAAGAAAAGAAAAAAGAGTTAACAATAGAGGAAAATCATAATTTGATACCAAAAACCGAGTCGAACCCATCAGGAAAAATAGTATTGGATCCGTTGAAATATCCAAACGGATCTTAAATTTCTAAATCAGAAAAATTGGAACCGAACCTGACCCGAATATAACTATTTCGGGTACCCGACAATATATGCACTGTAAATATATACTTAAATATATTTATTTTTTGAATTTAATATCCAAAAAATATCGTAAATTATCATGAGTTTACATATATTTTTTGTTTAAATAAATATCATAATTTCCAGTAGGGTTAGTTTGGTCATTAGCACACGAGTAAATATTCTCTCTATAAAAAAAAGTCGTTAGCCAATCAAGTGATAACATGTATGCCAAAAACGTTTTTTAATTAAAAACATCAAAATTTGCGAACTCCAGAATTGCGCTATGTCACCTGTAAATTCTGTGAGCAAGTCACGTCAACAAGCAACTTCTCATATAATATATATAAAGATAGATTTAGTCTAAAAATATATCAAATAGTAATTTGAGAATAATAAAAGCTCAAATAAAAATGTGAATGTAAAAGCCCTAATTATTTACTATTCATGTTTTAAAGAAAATTTATAAGTGAAATTACTTTTTGGAAAAGTACATCGATCTCGAGTTGTACTAGTTGCCATCAGAATCCCACATGGTACACTATTTTGAATTTTTTTTATCAAGCCGTTTAAGGTACAAAGCTTTTGTTTTACATAAGCGTTCATGATTTACGTTAACCATTGACCAATCACCGTAATATCTTTCGAGTACTATTATGAGTAAAGTAAATCTACACGTTAAATAATTTGAGGAATGGTCAAAATGAATATTTTTTTTTGTAGTGTAAATTTTATCTCAACAAAAACTTTTACAATCAAATGTAACCTACTTCTATTTGGTAGACTAACCTAATGTTGAAAAGAGTAGTGGGAACAAAATTGAGATTGACGGGTGCAAGATTATCTTCACAAAGTCAGCTATCCCATCAACACATTCCTCTCGCAAGTTGTAATACGTCTTTATGGTCATCAATCTACTTACGGGTGATAAATGTGAATGATCATCTCTGCAATCTTTATATAATGGTTGTTTAGCTGCATCTAACGTATCAAAAAAAACTTTTTGCTTCTAAATTAGGTTCTTCGGTCCTATCATTTTATTCATCTACCGACTGCAAATTTTCTCTATAAGCATTGTTGACCATCTAAACCGTACCAACGCCATCTACATCCGTTCTACGTTAGTACTACCACAATCAGGCCTTTCCCCTTTTGTATCCCGGCAAAAACCCATAGAAATATAAGTGATTCCAAACTTCCCTGATCTTAATATTTCGACAATTAGAATATGAACATTTCAACTTACGGGTTTTCTTGTTTTTGGTTGTTGTTGCACCAATGCCATGAACTCGGTTATACCCGCTGCGTAATCTGTTGTAAGTTCTGTCTAGATCTATTAGAGGTTTGTCCATCCATGATCGAAAATAGTTTGAAGAAGACATTTTTTAAAAGAATTGTTCATTGTTGTGAATGATAGTATTGTTGTGAATGACGGTGGATGCATATTTATAGATCAAGGTTACTGATATTTCGAACAGATTTTCAACAGAATTGTGACTGACAAACGATCACATTTTCCAATGGATTTCTGACATACTTAGTTTTCTATCAAAAATTCGTTGGAAATATTTAAATGATCCAACTGGTAGGTAACGACTACTTAAAGTGTCTGAAATTCGTCAGTACTTTCAACGGATTTATGACGGATTAAGTTTTCTATCAAAAGTTCGTTGGAAATCTTTAAATTTTCAAACGGCTATTTCAAGCGTCAGAAATCCGTCAGTATTTTCCAAAAGACTTCTGACGGATTAAGTTTTCCGTCAAAAATTCGTTGGAAATATTTTAAGGGCTTATAATGACTATTTCAAGCGTCGGAAATCCATCAGTATTTTTGAACGTATTTTCGACATATAGATTTTCCGTTAGAAATCCGTTGGAAAGTTTAATTTTCTAAACGGCTATATAGATTTGCTGGTTTTGTCAGAAATTCGTCGCTATTTTTCCGACGGATTAGTTTTCGTCAGAAATTAACCACGATTTTCCGACGAAAACCGAAAAATCAACTTTCAGCGTTAATTCATTAGGAATTCGTCAGTAATTTCCAACAAACTTATTTCCGTTAAAAATTTCGTTGGAAGCGCCCTTGTTTTCTTGTAGTGTCTATGTAACAAAATTTTTGTTTTCCTTTTGTCTTTTTTCGAATATGTTAGGGGTCTATTTTTTTTAAAAAGTTTTTCCAAGGGCTTCAAGCATACTTAGGCCGGCCCTGGCAAATAGATCTGTATTTGGCTAAGATGGGTTGGTTTGGTTATGTGAGTTTTATTTACATATTTTTTTGATGTGTGTCTAAACGTTTATATCACTCGTTATCAGAAATGTCAAGCATATATATATATATATATAAACTTTAAGAAAAAAACATAACATATACATACATATATAACCTAAACCACTTTTAGACAACATTTTCAAAGGTATGATAGAAGAAGCAGCAAATGTATTTTACATATATAAATACATATAAATCAAAGTGTTACATACGTCACACACAAATATACACAAGAGGAGATTATAAACTACTCCCCGGATTCAAGAGGGATGGTCGACGGAAAGTCGGAAGGGGACATGGAAAAATCCAATATAGTATCTAGCTATATTTAGTTATGATGGGTTGGTTTGGTTACGTGAATTCTATTTACATATTTTAGATGTTTTTTCTAAACATTTAAATAACTCGTTATCACTATCTGTAGGGTTTGTGCTGTTGAGCATCGTCGATTTTGGTTGGGTTCATCGGAAGATTACAGTTCGTGTTCAAAAGCGTCATCGAGAGACTAAGGTTCGTACTTTGAAGCGTCGTCGAAAAATTAGAGTTCGTATACTTTGGTATTGTCGGATATCCTACCCGCTATTTGGCGTAGATCTGATCATTTGGCTTATTATTGTCCTAAAAAATTGTTTCTATGACTTTTTAATTTTGGGTCATATGATACATTTGGTTATAACAACTTTATAACAAATTTCATTTTGATTAATGAATATTTACATTTTATCAACAAAACTTGTTATCACTAATGTCAAGCATATATAAACTTTAAGAAAAAACATAACATATATATTACCCATTTTTAGACAACATATGCAAAGGTTTGAAAGAAGAAGTAGCAAAAATATTTGACATACAAATTAAAGTGTTACTTATGTTACATACAAATTGGCCGAAGATTATAAACTACTCCCCAGACTCAGATGGGCTGGCCGAAGGAGAACCGGATGGGGAAATGGCGAAATCGAATATAGTATCCCAATCGGAAGGTTTTTCAAACCGAAATATTTCTTTTCCATCTATGAAGACTATGATGGTCGGAAAATTCAGTACCTTGTAAAGTTTTACAAAGAACGAATCCTCCGAAATTGTGAATCTATCAACAACTGTGACAATGAATCCTTCTACTTGTAACAATCGATATATCTGGTCACTTACGTAATCGATTCGTTCCACCAACATATCACAAGTAAAACCGCACAACGAAGACGTTACCACAACCATTATGGGATGTTTGGTCGTGGTAAGAATTTGTTTCCAGTTAGCTTCGTTGATAATCACTTTCACTTCCCCTATAAACGTACATATAGCGAATCATTAGATGGTTAAATAAAAAAAGTTTTTTTTTTTTGTGCACAACTTTTCCATTCCAACTTCAAACAAATACAATGTTAAAAGCAACATCGGACAAACCACGAAGTGCAAAACGGTAGAGAGATTTGAATGCAAAGTATTCAAAGTGATAATCAGATAGAAACACAAACTTATGGAAGTTTGATAACACACCATGAAAGATGTCGAAGCTGCTACTTGCGATCAAAGACTCACAATCCGCTTTTGATTCTTCATGTGGCGATAGGATAGTCATCTTAGTCATATTGACTTGTGACGTTAGAACACCGATTTTGATAGTCGGTTAAAGGTCACCTCTATTAAAGAGGGAAATTGGTGGAAAAGGTCTCTCCTCTAATGAGGAGGAGTGTGGAAATGATCTTTCCTGGCCCCTGCAGGATGAAATTTGATAAGACTTTTCCATGACGGCTAAGTCTATGGGACTTCCTTGTGAAAGGAACACTTGCGGGGTAGCTCTCTCCATAAAGGAGGAGGAATAGATAAGCGATCTTTCCCGACCTCGACAAGAAGAGCTTTGTATAAACATCACCACAACGGGTGTGTTTAAGAGTCTAGAGGGCGCAAGCTTTGACGCTATTAGAACTAGATGTATTGTTGTAGCTCCGCTTGCGATTGGTGACTGTAGGGGTGGATGCTTGATGACGTTGAACCGAACTAGCGTATCCTCCGCGAATACATCCAAACTTAAAGACCCTAACATCAGACATGTTGTACCCAAATCTTCAGCTGTAATCGGACTAACATTCTCAATACCAGTTGATAAAAAATCATCATATGAGACCCAATGAAACTTTTGCTCTTCATCAGAATCGTGACAGAGGCAAAATGCTTTAATAGAATACTCAAGATGTCTCTGCCTATCAAAAGTAATCCGGGAGAGCAGAACCTAAAGCTGACTTTGGAAGATTCTCGGAACCAGTCCCACAAAGAGGTGAGGCAGATGCAATCAGAGATTGTTGATGGAGGCAGTCGAGAGCTCCGATAGACTTTGGCTATGTTAGATTGTTAATTATACCTTGGCTATAGCCACCAATCACCAAGTATATTAGCATTAATAGGGAAATGTAGAAAACCTTTTTCTCCATTGATCGATTTCCTCTATCTCTTTCTCTTATTTATTAGGATGAGTAATTCAATGCCTATGTTGCCCCCTTTTTATAAGATTTAAAAAGGTCAATGCATGACTTTACAATGAATCAATAATTAACGACCAATTGTCACCATCTTCTTACTTAATAAGCTGCTTTCTTTTGTCAGCTACTTAGCTGTTTTTACGTAATTAATATTCGTCGTGCAATTCATATATGACTATATGTTATATGGGTTGACACTTTATTTCCACTCCAATATAACCGTTCTGTCTATTTTTATCCGTTCTTTGGACCTCGTTAAATTGTTATAAAAATTTATTTATCTCTTTAAAAACTCACATGAAGTAGTTGATTTCACTCTATTTCTCCATACGCCACTAAACCGTCAACTGAAATTGCATAACCGAAAAATCGTGTTTCATAATCTGTGTTTTAGATAATCAAGATTAATTTTTGTTATTTTCACCTCCGGTATAATCGTTCCTCCTATTTCCACCTGAATTTTTGTTTCTTTTATAAACATACTCCATATAATTTATTTGTCTCAAACCACACTAGTCCATCTTTTTGACCTTCTGTTTCTATCGTTTTTTATTTCTCTTGACAAGATTTCAAAACAAACAAACAAATTCAGTGACTACAAAGCAATGGAACAAAAATTTGTCAAGAATTTCAGTAATAACATATAAATACAGGGAACTCTTTTTGACTAGTTGACCCAAATGTTAATATGTAACCGTTAGAAATAGGGTCCTCTGAGGCTTGATAGGTAATAAATTTAGATGGGATTATATTGTATTTAACATAGTGGAGATACCCATTGACATTGAACATCAAGAAAAGTTGTAACATTCGTGAAACTTTTCTCATCAATGTAGAAGATACTAATGGTACAGAAGAACTCTTACCAATCACCGAATATTGCTAAAAATCGATCATTCCAACGGGGAGACCTCTAGATGATGTTTTAATAGTTTTCACCCAAAACAAATATCATTCAGCTGCAAGCGCACAACGTAGTGGTAGTATTTAGGGTATCGTTCCACAGAGGACTAAGCATGCACTAACACGACTCATATTTCCAATTAAGCTTAAACAACATATGATTTTGGATGTTTGGTTTCTAACCTAAATAAATCATAATGAGAGACACAAAATGAGTTTAAAGCCTTCGTATTGGATGATATTTCTAATGTAGAGAAGCTGTCCAGAAATAAACTTTTGCTCTAAATGAGTTTAAATTGCTCCAAAATGTATTGTTCGACTTGAAATGACTTTTAATACTACAAATACAAGAGAAATACAATTTGTGATAAATAAAAGCATAAAAAGCTCTTAAAATGAATAAAAATCTAAGGTAAGAACATGTAAAAATATGGTTAAATCACTAGCTAATAATGTCTCGAGCGCTTAACTAGACCATTTGCTTAGAGTTGCTCAAAACTAGCCAGCATTCAATTTCGTTGTTTGTTTTCAAATATATTAAAGAAAAATGAAGAAAATTATAGAAATAGAAGGTCCACAAAAGATGAATTAGTGTGGCTTGGGGGAATACAAAGAAATCAATTAGCTCATGTGGGTTTATAAATAGACAAAAAGTTCATGCATCAATTTAAAAAATAATCTAAATCGCGATTTTAAAACGAAAATTGCAAAATGCGATTTTTTGGTTACGTAATTTCACTGGACGGTGTAATGTAGTTTGGAGAAATAGAGTGAAATCAACTACTACATGTGAGTTTTTAAAAAGATAAGTAAGTTTGTGTAACAATTTAAATAGTCAAAAAAACGGGTGAAAATAGGCGGAACGATTATACTGGGTGAAGAAATAGAACATCAACCCTTTATATAAATAAATCCAAATATTGATTTGATAGTACTAATTTTAAATTAAAGAATAAATATTTTTATTAATATCTTTGAATTGACGGGAACTTTATACCAACATTTTTCAAGATGTCCATGAAAAAATTAAAAAGGGTTGGATTATTAAAAAGTAAACTATATAAAATAGGGCAAATCTCATATTTAGCACAAAATTAAATTTTTTGGTCAAACCTAACACACATGATCTAATTTTCCAGCTCTAGCATTTTTAAGAAAGTATTTCTGAAACTTTAAATATTCTTCTTAAATATTAGGAAAGTATTTCTGAAATTATAGATATGCTTCTTAATTTTAATAATTTTAACAGAAGCTCATGAGAGATTTTCTAATTATTACAATTTTAAGAAAGTCTTCCTAAAAATAGTCATTGTCTTAATGAAAAATGCTAGGGGTGAAAAAATTCAAGCGAGTGTGCTAGATGTGGGTGAAAAACCAAATAGCATGCTATTACTAAAAGTAACTCATAAAGTTGTGAATATAAAATCTCAGTAGTATTTATTTTTATTTCTAAAGTCTTTTTTTTACGTGCTTAAAGAACTTTTACAATCTCAAAATTTGTGGAAAAGTGTACTGAGTCTCAAGTAGAAGAATTTGAACCANCCCGCGTTCAGTTTACCTTTGATTATACACTAAAAACTAAAAGCGCTTGCCTACCTCCAAAGTGCTAAAATGAAGAAGAGTTTGATACTTTTGAGTATGAACTAGAATCTTAAATCCACGCTACGCGCGGATATATTTCCATATTAGATGAAGTTTGATTAACTTTTATGTATTAATTATTTCATATGTTTGGAAAAAATTTTGTGGACAAAATGGAAAAAATCCTTAATTTACATGTTCAATTTTCTGATTTCCGTTTGGCTTTTCTGTACGTCCTAATGTATCTTGATTATTGTTTGTTTTCTTTTGCATGTTTTGCTTCACCAAATCTTCTCTTTATCTCACCATGTAAAGCTCATAAATCATACTAATAAGCTATTTTGTTGCCTTTAACACTATTATTATTTTACTGGTTTAGGTGTGATCACTTTTGCAGATATGAAAAATAATCATGAAAAATGGCGAGAAGTAAATTAAACCAAACCAATTTAGAATTTCACTTAGTGCACAATTTGCATGAGATAGTAGTCGAGACTTCGAATTGACTTTTTTGATACTCTACAATATTACATAACTGTTTCATAAAATAAACTCGGGTTGTTTTTCTATTTATTTGATCGAAAGCTCGGTTTCTCTCTTTTTTCGCGAAACACACTTTTTTCCAAACAGTACGATAAGTTTGCATCAAATTGCAATTCGAGTGACATGGAGAGCCCGTTTCTTTATTTGATGGTTGTCATTTTTCCCTACACCCGTTTCTGGTCTCCTATTAGACAAAACAATTATGTGAATAAGTTTGGTAAAAAGTTCAAAAGAAACCTGAAGTGTCGACATATCTCCAAATAAAAGTTTGTCTCTCTTCAAAAACCCCTGAACTAACCATTTGAACCTAAAATTGGTCAACATTAACAGTTTTGTTAGCCACGTTAGTGATTTTTGTATCTTCTTCTTCATAGCGATTTTACAGTAAAAAGTTTTCAAATCTTTGACAAAACCCTAAATTAAAACAAAAAGCCCCTAAATTTCAGAAATATTTAATTCTTCGAAACATAAGAAATCACCCTATAGAATGCGAAATCGTCGGTGGGTTTATGAAAAATTCTCTCTTCGAAGAATCTGCTCCTTGTAAAAAACACTTCGTTTGCTTACATCTCTTCGATTCTATTTGACATGTGGTTTACTTTGCATCTGATTTTATGTTTCATTTATATTTAAGGTTTCCATTCTATATTATTTTTACTCCCATTGAGATCCAAAAAGATAAATTCTCGATTAACACATTTTTCTTCGGATTAATTAAAATGCTTTGTTATTATAATCTATCAATTTGGTTTGACGGTCTAACGATTCAAGCAAATAAATATTGATGTCATTTTTTGAATGTATCACAAAATTCCTGAATGAATCTAAGGTGATTGATTAATAGTTTAAGTTTCTCGTTTTTACCATTGTTCTTTGAAATATTATCCTATATATAAGCTTTATTTAACTTTGCATTTCTACTGTTAAGTTTAGAGCTTTAATTCTTTTTAACTGCATGCATGAACTTGGTTGTAGGAGGATATGGGTGAATTCCAGAAGATCTTTCATAAACTCAATCCAAGGAAAAAATTTTAAAAGTAATGAAACCGAAGGTAACAGTGTCAAATCTTATTAGAAGAGTTAAAAGGTGTGATCCAAGAATTGAAAGACAAAGCTTCAAGATGCAACACGAACTCCGTAAATCCAGAGCCATTACTAAGTTATTATTTGTTTGTCTTCGCATCATGGCTTATTATAATCATGTACCTCTTATCTAAGAGGTTTAAGGTTGTAGTTGGTTATTAGTTGGTTCTTATATAGGATGCTTAAACTTTTGAACTCATGTTTTAAAATGGCCAGGCAATTTTCGTAAGAATCGATTCTAAGCATGAACACTTAAATCCACCACAGACGTGATACAAATTAATAAAAACAAAGACTGAATTTTTTTTATATTTTATTGAGCATCATAAAAATAGATTCTTTCTTTTTTGGTGAGAAACGAAAATCATACAAACAAATTCCAGCAGCAATTGATAAACTAATGAGAAGTTTAATACATATGTTTTAAAACTATTTCAAATTGCAAATAAGAGGTGTCACCAGTTCACCTGTGGGTTGAGTCGTCGGTCCAACAACAGTTTCTCATGCTGCTCTGCTTCAGTCACCATTGCCTCCATCTCATGTCTCACGCCTCTCACAGAAGTGACCATGCTATAACCGAAAAGAGGGACAGAAATTCAATGAGAACCATTTTGGTCATCAAGAAGAACGAATAATTGCTTTTATTTTATTTCTTCGTTGAGTCCACATCTAAGCCATATCTCCTACTCCGTTACAGTTGTGCTCTTGAACACCTTGCCGTAATCAATAGAAATAAAACAAATATATGCGACGATACAGATTTTGATATAACATAAGAGATTGCATTCTGAAATAAGTTTGGAAAGATGAGATAATAAATTCAATGAGGTCTTGATATATAAGCTTATGGTGATCTAAATATTTAAGGGTAGCTTATCTCAAAGGAGCATCATTAAGTATATTAGACATTCTTGCCTCCATCTTCTTATTCTACAGGGCTGTGGAAAATAGTGAAAAAGATTCATGAGAGGATATCGCAGACAAAACAATGTAGAAAGATACATATATTTATGTTTAGATGCTTAAGTGAAAATTTGAAAAGGGAAACTGAAAGTTTAGTAGATAGAACCAGATTGCCTCCCTCTCCTCTGCCAATCTCTTTCCTCCGACCGTCCGACGCTTAAGCCTCCATAATCTCCACCAACGTTGATTTCATCCTTAACCACCTAGGTTGATACTACAAAACATATGGCTGACGCTGGAGGTGCCATATTGGACCCACTGATTTATATTGATATAGCAAAAGAATTTTGTAGACTCGAGCAAGCATTTCCTAGAGAGTGCAAAAATTAGTGATGCTTTTTTATAGAGATTAGGGCTATCTGTGATTATACTCACGATTTCTATATCTGCTTCTATCTTTTTTCTTTTTTCATCTTTGAATGGTATGAGGGTAAGAAGAATCAAGATGGTTTTATAGGATGGGGAGGGTTACCATTGACAGGTGAGACGTCATCTTAGAAGCGATAATGTGTATCTTGAAAAGGAAGTTGAGGAGTCTCAGAGATTTAATGGAGGATCTAATGCTCGGATAGGTTACGAATGGGATTTGACGAAGACGAAGTGGGAGAAGTCGGGGTGAGACCGCGACTCTTGTTTAGTTTGGGCGGGCTATCGTCGTTCGGCTGAAGGTCCATATAAATTTGGGCTTCAATAAAAATCCTATGTGGACACTATGGGGAGTTAGAATTAACTCCTTTTAAATAGTTAGATTTAGTTATGCTAGGGGATTCCTCAAATTATAAAGAAAAATAAGGAGAAAAACATAAATAATGTAAATGCTAGAAATCTTTAAGAGTGTGGTTCCTTCTCTCAGAAACATCATTCATACTAGGAGACCCAGTCATAGTGTATTGAGGCAAAATTATGCATTCCTCTAGATATCTGGCAAATGGTCATGGACGTTGTTCACCTGACCTATCATATCTATTGTAGTACTCACTACCACGATCAGATCTGACAGACTTTATCCTTCGGTCAAGTTGGTTATCAACCTTAACCCTAAACTTCTTGAACACATCTAGAGACTCTGATGTTTCATGAATAAGAAATAAGTATGCATATCTATAGTAATCTTCAATGAATGATATGAAGTATTGTTGATCGTTCCAAGATAGAGCAGGAAAAGGCCCACAAATATTTGTATGTATCAACTCAAGAATTTTTGTAGCTCTATATGTACCTAATTTCTTATGTTGTGTTTGTTTTTCTTTAATGCAATCTACATAGACATCACAATCGGTGAAGTCAACAGAACTCAATATACCATCTGACACAAGTCGCTCAACTCGATTTCTAGAGATGTGAGATAGGAGTTTGTGCGACAGAGTTCCTAAATTTGCATTTTAAAACTTACGTTTAGTGCCTTTTGATTCAACACTTAAACTTTCCTTATTAGAGTTTAAAGTGTCAAGCATATAAAGATTGTGATCATCCAAAATTTTACCGGTTCCAATACGAACTGAGTTTGAAGAGAAAGTAGCTTTTTACATTCCCAGTTAGACAAGAATAACCAAATATGTCTAAAAAAGGACCGGAAACCAAATTTCATCTCAAATACGGTACTACTAAAGTGTCTTTCAAATTCAGAAAATTACTAGACCTAAAAAACAATCTAAAATGCGCGACTGGCTCCACATGCACCAGAATTTCATTAGCCACAAGATTGTGTCTTTCAACATCAATTAGGTTTTGGTAGCTCAGGCAACCCTTAAGTGAACACTCATGTTAGTAGGAGTAGCAAAGTCTAACCACCAAGTGTTTCTAGGCACTTCAACTAAGTTCATTTCTGAACAGACCAAAGCAAGGAACATACCTTTCTTAACACGCCAAGCGTGATACTTTTGGCAGTCCTTCTTCATGTATCCACCCTTCCTACAAAAGAAACATGTGTTCTCATCCTTATCCTGTTTCTTTTGGGTGGAAGCCTTAACAACATCATTCCTAACAGGCTCGAGTTTCCGTCTTTTTCCCTGACCCTTAAAGGTGTAAGCTAAATGAGCACTTTCAGTCCTTTCTTGTTTCATTCTATCTTCCTCTTGCACACATACGCAATGAGCTCATTAAAAGACCACTGCTCCTTCTGTGTGTTATAACTTGATTTCAATTTATTGGACTGAGGAGAAAGAGAGTTCAAGACAAAGAAGATAAGCACTTCAGCCGAAAGATCAGTCGTAAGTGTCTTGAGCTTTGAAAGAATGTTGGACATTTCCAAAATCTACTCCCTTATGTTTCCTTTGCCGTGATATCTCATCGTACTAAAGCGATGCAAAAGCATGCTTATTTCCGCCTTATCGCTTCTTGCAAAGCGCAAATCCATCTTGAGAATAAATTTTTTGAGATCACTGATCTCTTCACCACCTCTGAAGGTTTATGGAAATGTATCCTTAATGATCATTAAACCAATGCGATTGGAACGCTCCCACTTCTCATAGACAGCCTTATATTCAGTAGTGTCGGTATCCATAGGAGAAGCATGTTGTTTCATCCTTAGCGCAAGATCAAGATCTATACACCCAAGAAAAATCTTAACTTTACTTTTCTAGTCAGTAAAGTTAGAACCCGTAAGTTTTGGAATTGATCCTAAGTTGGTCGAAAGAGTAACAACATTTGCTGAAAAAGAGAGAACAAAATATAATTAATGACTCACTAACTGAAGAAAATCAATAATAAATATTAAAAAATTATACATATCTCATCCAAGATACCAAGTGTACATTAATATCAAGTCTTTGAACAAAAATATTAACTACTAACGGTACTCTTGTTGTAACGATCAAACACTGACAATAATGCATGATAAATAATAAATCTTCATTTGGGCCAATTTATCATTCACATGTTTAAATTCATATAATTGTAACGTGTTCACCATCACAAGCGTATGTGTATTTCAGTCAAATATTAAACCTTCCTTTGGGCCGAACTAATATTCGCAAGAAATACACACACGTATATATGTAAATTTAGCCAAATATAAATCTTCCTTTGGGCCGAATTATATTCGCATACATTTACATACTCAAGAGAGGTCTTCCTTTGGGGCGACATCTTGATTTAATTAATCCACTTCTTAATATTAAACTTGTACAATCAGATTTTTTTTTTGTTCACATCGATATTTTTCCATTCATCAATGTTGTTCGTTACATCGAAGAGCATAAGCTACAAAGACTTTTCTAGAATCTAATTTAACCATCCAACGGAATAGATAAGCATAGCTTTTAACCATTAAAAGGATAAAACACTTCTTCAAACCATGGAAGTGTTTAAGATCTCATAGAGACCAACATACTTGATGTCCAAACTAATTGGCTTCACGAATGTGACCGAGTTGAACTGAAATTGGATATTATACCATATGGTAGAATCCGTTAAGACTCGCCACATTATCACAATGACACTCTTTTTATCAGCCGGATTTATCCATGCCCTCTATGTCGCTCACTTCGGAGACGAGTTGGGTCAGGTTTACTTGAAGTTCAATCCGAGTGAGGAAGAGTTAAACTCATGTTCTTCCTTTGCATTCTCTCAAACGAGCATATATCGAAACCGATTAGATTAATAAGGATCGGTTGTGGTGAAGAGCGGCGGGTGCGAGCTTTGGTGAAGTTGGCAGATACCAATCTCGTCAGCTTTTGATACATGAGTCTCGGCTGCGTTTTAACGCTAATCTTATAGCAGCGGCAATTGATTTCAGCCGAGAGTTGGTGAGTTGAATATGGTATCTGTTCGATGATGAAATCTATAGCAGCGGCCGACGGAGGAAGAGTAGTAGTGGCGTCCTTTGCGCAGATGGAGAAGGAAGAGACGCGAACAGCAGCGTACTTGTATTCATCAGAAAATGAGCTTGTGCTGGAGCTTGATGGTTCAGTAGCAGAGCCTAGGAGGTTTCTCGACAGTGGTGAGCCACATCGCCAGGTTATAATACAGACATCAGAGATTACACAAGGGCATAACTTTCGCCTGGAAATACTTAAAGCAGAAGCGATGTTGCTCAAATTCAAAAACAGGGGAGCGCTCACCGGAGACACTGACCTGAAACTCTTGGTGGAAGCGGCAGAGCCCATAGCCGGCGGCATATGAGAAAGGAGCGAGATGCGAGAGTCACCGGCGTAGATGTCTTGCTCGCGCCAAGCCAAGACATAGCTGCTCTTCCTAGTAGAGAGAAGGTTCATCACCCCGTGGGGCGGAAAGGTTGCAAACGGCTCTGGACATATAGCTTTGGTCGCCGGAAGCTTTGGGTAGCATGTAAGTAGCAAGATCCATATGACGTAGAGGCGACACTGGGAGAGGCTCACGAAACCCTCGGCGGCAGATGAGCAAAACATTCCCAGAAGCATAACGAGAGGCAGGAGAAGCTCATTGGCGCCGTGAAGAAGATGAATAGAGATCTGGAGAGGAGCAGAGGAGGAGGCAAGGTAAAGACGGTGACGCCGGCGAGCTAGGGAGCTGCCGCCGGCGCCGAAATACATACCTGATACTTACTTCAAGGTGCAGGATAGTGAAGATTAGCCAAGAGGAGGAGTAAGGATCACCGAAACATCAGATCGTAATTTGGCGAGTTGTCTAGGGAAGTGTGCCTGGGAGCGTTGCGGCGCTAGGGCGAACTCATGTTTACAATCAGATTTATTTGTTGATTTTAAAACTAAAATTATTCTCGCTCAGACATATAACTAGAAGTTTGGGGCTCTTTATGCAAGAATGTTAGCGTGGCATAGTGGTTACAGACACAAAAAAAAAACTAGCTTTTACACCCGACCAGGGAGCGAATCCCAGCTGCAGTGGGCCTAACTAAAATTATACTGGAATAGGTCCAATTGATTTTTTTTTGTCAACCACACATTAATCAAAAAGTCTCTCCCAAATTGGATAACCAATTCGGGGAGAAGAATCTACAAAAATACAATAATGTGAAAAAGAGTGGAAATTTCGAGCCAAACTATCTACTGGAGTGTTCGTTGCACCAGGATGTGTGACAGAGAGAAGCCTGGGAAGTAGCCTTGTAAAATTTGAAAATCCTGAATTAGTGTATGAAAGGCTGGTCAATCATCCGGATGGTGGATAATACTGGTAAGTTCCGCACAGTCCATCTAATAGGCCCAACTAATATAAAACCAAAGAAACTGGGCCGAAAAATTCGCAGGCCAAGAATAATGTTTAAATCAAGAAACCAGATTAATAAGCCCATCTGAATCCGTCTGCAACCCTAGGGTTTACAGATACCATAAAAACAGAAGCTCCAGCCGCCAAGACTGGAAAAACGGTTCTGAAACCAGATCTGCAAAATTTTGTCCCAACAAATTCTGTATTTTTTGTAAAAATTATCCCCAAAAAATCCAAAATTTTCCAAAAATCAAGAACAAATGAACAATATTCTTCCAGCAAATTTCAGCAGATCTAAAATCTGACATGCTTTTATCTAGAAAATTTAACTAAAATACTGGATTTAAACATGCATATTTATATATCTAACACAAAACGAAAATCACAGGCCTAAAGATACTCGTTTTAACCATAAACATTAGAGAAAATCAGATTCAACAATCCAAAATTTTCTCACAAAATAAATCTGAATTTAAAACTTTAAAATAAACATGATTATCAACCAGAAACTGACTATGGTGGCTCCAATACCACTGGTTAGATTTATTAATCTATAAAACCGTGAGCCATACCAATTCTTGATTAATAAATCGAAAGCGGAAGCGTACCTGATGAATCCATTCTTATGAATCTGAATGAATTAGGGAATGAATCTGCCAAAACAAACTCTGAATGACTTTAGTTCTCTAGTGATGAGGATGCAGAGAATTTCTGTATTTTCTGTTAGGGTTGCTTTGGAGACCATAACCCTCTATTTATGAAGAATCACTTTCTACTTCGGCCTCTCATCAAATAAGAAATTGTCAAAGGTATCGACGCATTAATTTTCCATAACATTTATGCCCATAACCTTTTCTTTATCACAAAATGACCACTATAAAATAGGTTACTTAATTAATGACCCTAACACATTTAATCCTTAACATATTTCCACCTAATGATTCTTACAGACGGGTGTTAAGTATGGCTTCATTCCCTTGGGCCCTTTCCCAATTTTGTTCTAAGTTGAGTTGATTATATATGTTTATTTTGGTTGGCGAATTGTCATAGTCATTCCAATCAAATGCATATATAGATAGCTTTGTTGAAAATGTGCACAATAAATTGGCTATGAGAACAGGGAATTACTCGGTTTCAAGCTTCAACAAAACTATACAGTATATGCCAAAACAAATTTCAAGATTCTGTTGTAGTAAAGAAAATATCAAGAAATGGATTCAAGACAGAACAAGAAACAGTTTCTTTTCTTATTTGATAGAGAGTGATAATTAAAGAGACAAACAATACTCAAAACACATATTGTTTGTTATTATTATTACATAATTTTGACAAGCAGCAAATGTAAATAAACACGAGACCGAGCCAAGAGAGACATCATCATCAAACGTTTCGCTTAACAAGATCTTTCAATTTCTCTGAATCAGCTCCTTCGAGAGTCTCCGTTACATTTCCTCCTTTGAAGACAATAAAGGTCGGTAAAATTTTTATATTGTATTCTGCTGAGAGGCGTGATTCTTCATCATCGTCAACTTTATAAAATTTGAACCTCCCTTTGTAGGACGAAGCCAGATCTTCGTATTCGTAACTAATCATCATACACTCTCTGCACCAATCGGTTGTGAACATAACCATCACGGGGAGTTTTGACCCTAGCACGTAACTATACCAATCCACGCCATCGACATAGGAGACTAAAGAAAAAAATGTATCAAATAGAGAATTTAATAAAGAATGATTATTCAAGTATTTCTAAAATAACAAATCAGAGAGTGTATTTTCAATCTTTTGTCCAGACCATGATTAATGCGGGTCTCTTAGGATGGAGTTTTTAGGGTCGGTTAAGAGACGGTCTCTTAGTTTTTAACTAAAAAGACTAAGAACCGTCTCTTAAAGTTTTTATTTAAGAGACGGTTTTTAGTTTTTTTAGTTAAAAACTAAAAAATCGTCTCTTAACCGACCCTAAAAACTCCACCCTAAGAGACCCGTATTAATCATGCTCTTATACAAAAAGAATGATTTGTTCATTTACCTTCGTCACCATTTGACATAGATGATGATGACACATGATTCTTGATCAAAGAATCTGACTCTAAACACATCCCAACGTTGAACCCTAAACACATAAAGCACATTAATGTTACTAGGAAGCGGAATGAAACCCTAATTTGCTCCATCTATGCTCTCTCTCTCTTTCTCTATGTCTCAACTCGTTTTGAAGAGTGTGTTCTTATTAGTACAAAAGCCATCTTCTTTCGTTTTATAGGCGCTCAAAATTTACCTAAATCATTGACCAAATATATTACTAAATATAAGCATGAATTTAAAAAGATTTTCATGTCTTTTTCGAAATATTGTTGTCGTTTTTTTTTCTTAAATGGCTGCAGGTTCGTAGTAGTTTCCTTATAGTCAAATCAATATATTAACAACATAATTGTGATTCTTAGCTGTGTTTTGTATTTATCTTCCCCAACTAACATTAAAATACTATACACGAGTTTCTCTAACACATTTCTTTTCTTAAATAAACGCGAAGTTTGTAGATCACAAACGATTCTCCAAATAAACATTCACTAGAGTTTAATCTGCGCGGATGTTTTTTTTAATTTTTATCAATTTTATTTATGATTGATCATGTTTTTAAATTGTTTGTAAGTTCTATTGGTTGTTATAGTTTATTTTCTACAAATTTATAAAATTAATATAATATGAGTAGAGATGTGATATTAAAAATGATTTCTATGTTTTTGTGGTAATGCTAAAAGGTCTAAATGCATTTAATGAATTTCTTAGGATCGATTTTTTTCTGGATCATCCGATAATATTGAAAAGTCAAATAGTAATAGTTTTACAACCAACAAAACAAATACAAAAAACGAAACCAAACCCAAAGAGAATAACAGATCAACACATACTTACATCTATAACCATGAATAAAAGCCGGCAGAGAACATGATCTCTGCGGAGACATAAGCTAGCAGATAACATACATATCCCTGGAATCAAAACTAATATCTAATATAAAAATCCAAACATGGAAGATACCAATGTTCAAGGTATAAACTCCCAAGAAGGTTAGAGAAGTCGGAAGAAAGTCGCTGAAAAAACTCTATAATCAGATATGAAACGAATGATAGAAGAAGCTAATAAGAATTAACTTCACCAAAGCGAAAACCCAAGAAACTAAGAACAAAAGGACAAAAATCTAACTCCTATCCACCTAATTTTCTTCCGCAAAAGTCCAAACCTAGAACTATGCATCCCCACAAAAAGTTAGCCTTACAAGAACAGATCAAAAGACAACAGAGAAAACCTATTATTCAACTAAATTAAATGGCGGCGGAAGGATATTAAGGTTAAACGATTCACTGTCCAAAAAGAAGAACATAAACGCAAACTATCATAGACAAATAACACGACTTTACCCATACTTTCCCAAAATTATCGAGAGCCTACCCGTGACAAATAACACCTCATAATCAGAAAACACTCCTATACCATCTGAATGAGATCACCGGATATGGATCCATCTTCAAGCGTCTGATTGATCATTAGTCACCATTGCAGAGTCCTCGATTGTGTGAACCGTTTATAAATTTTCACCGCCAAATAAAATATCAATAGAGATCTCGATAACCGTCGAGGTGTAGAGGTTTGAAAGGAAAAAAAAACGAAAAAACTTATAAATGAGACTGAAAAGTCTCTTTGACGCTCACTCTCGTTCTCTCTCGAACGATGTAACCGTCGACTCGCCTCGTGGGCTAAAGTTAATGCGCAATTTACTCACTCTCTTCATTAAGTCAATTTTAAATGCAATGATATTTGATGTAATATCAGTAATTATTTTCAATAATTACTCTTCCATTAACAAGATAGATAGATGTAGTAATATAATAACAGATAACATTTAGTAGTAGTTATATTTACGTGAAAATAATTATCATCTTATCTATTAAAAGATAAATACATTACTTTTTCATGTATAATTTTTCAAAATTCAACGTGTTTTAGAAATTATATTAAATGTATGTAATGAATATAAATATCTTTAAATATGAATATGATTTGAATATTTTAATATTTTTTACCTAATTATAATCAAACGTGAGCCAACAAACTATAGTTGTTTAGATTGTTTAGTTACAAAAATACAAAAAATCATAAACTGGTAAATTTTAAAGAATCTATAAAATTTACAAAAGTAATTTATATAAATTGTAAAAAAATAAGTTTAATCATTTGATATTTAAAAAAGAGAAATTCCCTTAGATAGCCCACTTTTTAGTTTTTGGGCCACATCTAGCACACAAGCCCAAAATTCCCAAC
>OVAN01003914.1:0-27421 GCA_900406275.1 Anastatica hierochuntica
AAACTCGAGTTCAGGTTTTAGGTAAAACATCTCGGTTCGCTTTAACTTCGGCTTGCGTCTTCAGGTTCTGGTCCGAAATCGGGACAAGGATCGATCGATCCATGTCCCTTCACAGGACAAGGATCGATCGATCCCTGTCCTTCTGTGTGGACATTTCNGCGTAAAAAACGATCCGAATATATACTAAAAACCGTAATTCTCGTATGAAAACCGTAGTAAAAACCGATAAAATATGAATACATCAGTGGTATGGGGAGTTTGTCGGGTTAAAAAATGGTGTGAAATATCCCTTTGAAGGGAAGTTCTCTTGAGGTTGACCTTGTTGCCTTTCCTTTTGAGCCGAATAGTGTCGGTTCGAAGGATTGGTTGCTTCTCGGTTTCGGTAGGAGAGATCTTTGTTCCAATACTTGAAAGATGGGTTGTAGGATCTTAGGTAGTATCCTCCTTGTATATAACACATCTCTTCTTGATCCTCTTGGTCATCTTCATTTCCATATCCCTTACCGCTTCCTACTTGATCCACAACACTAACGGACCTTTGGCTCAACCTTGTCAGCTTATCTATCTTGTTATTAAATTCCTTGAATCGAGAATAATCCCGAGATTCCTATCTCAGTCTTGTTCATAGCTTTGGTCGCTTTGAGCCAAATTATTAATGAGTTTCTCACCTTCTTCAACATCCAAGTTGGTAAAGCTTTCCTTCCTAGCCGTATCAAGGGAGTTCCTATACTTTTCTAGACATCCATGGTGGAAAATCCCCAACAAAACATCCTCAGTGACTCCGTGATGAAGGCAAGACCTAACATAATACTTCAACCTTTCTCAAGCTTCGTAGAATGACTCATAGAAACCTTGCTTGAAGCTTGTGATGTCATTTCGGATTTTGGCCGTTTTTTGCTTCGGGAAGAACTTAGTCATGAACTCTTTTTCCACTTGAGCCCATGTAGAGACTAACTCCAAGGAGACATTCTTCTCCCATTGAGCGGCCACATCACCTAACGAGAAGGGTAATAGTATCATCTTGATGGCTTCCTCACTCACCTCATTCATCTTTACCGTCCTACAAAGCCTCTCAAACTCATCAAGGTGGTTTAGAGGATTATCCGCCGGAAGACCATTGAACTTATTGTTTTGAACCATGTTGATGAGGCTATGTTTAATCTCAAAATTATTGGGTACTACCGCGGGAAATTGAGTACCGGTCCTAACCCTCCTTGTGTTAGGTTCATCATATGAACCTATCCTTTGTGCTCTAGGACGCTCTTGGTCTTGAACCCCAATCCGTTGAGCTTGGTTATTGTCACCCACATTGTTCCCTTGGTTTCCAATGTGATGAGTATCTTCCATTGTCCTTCAAAAACAAAGCAAAAACAATTAAAGAGTTAGTGAATGGTAACTTAAGTGAATAATCTAAATAAACTATCTATAGCTAAATGGCAAATAATGTTGCTCCCCGGCAACGGTGCCAAAACTTGGGAAGGAATTTTTTGTTTAACTTTCAAGTTTGATCTCAAACTCTAACCCCTAAGCCTCAAGATTAAGGCTATAATTTGTAACAAGAGAGTTATCGAACCACAAGGAGCAATGTCTAAAGATAGATTCATTAATCTAAGCCTAATCTAGATGATGGTTTGGAAAATTCAATAAACAAAACAAGAAAAGAAATTAACAAAGGAAAACTGAACAACAAATAAACTAGATAAGATGAGGTCAAGAAATGGAGAAATGCGGTTAATGAGCTAGGCGAATGATTAGGTAGACTAAATGTAACTAAGATGCAAGGGTCAACAATGAACACACCATTCAAGGGCAAGGCAAGAAATCAACTAGTCCACTTCCGCGATCCTAATCTATTTGACAAATTCTAAATCAATTCATTCTCACGATAGTGATCTAAAATCCGTCGATAATTAAATACAAACCAAAACACCCACTAAAACCTTGATCATCTATTCCCATAGGCCAAATATGTTTAGCAATCCTAAGGTTCTCTTAGGCATTTTATCAAACACCTTCCGGGTGTGAAAGCCTTAAGGTTTAGAAATTGAATGATCAAATCAAATCTAGCATTAAATGCTCCTTAATCATGTGAATCTAATAGGATCTAATCCTTTGCAATCTCAATCATACTTAGATCAACTCTAATCTACCTAACCCATAAACCACAAATGAAACTACTCACTAATCATAACTCTAAAAGATGCATAAACATGAAATAAAACCATAACCATGATAAGAAAAGAAGATAAGATAGAAAAGACTAAAACTTTCAAATAGAAAACAAAGATTCAACAAAGTTTCAATATTGGATCAACAAAACAAAAATAGAATAGAAAACTTAGGGTTTTAGAGTGAAATGAACTAGTATTTATACAAAAGTTGAAATGGGTCGGGTCAACCCGGGACAAATCAGGTCGAACCATGGATCTTGTGTTTCAGGTGAGGCTGGCGGTCTGGGAGAGCGTTGTGGACCGCCAACCAGAGGGTGTTAGACCGCCAGAATGGTTGTGGAGAGGGCTGGTGGTCTGGTGGATGGTTGTGGACCACCACCAAGAGGGGTCTGGACCGCCAGTAATGTTGGTGGCTGGCTGGCGGTTGTCCTAAAGGTTGTGAACCGCCAGCCAGAGGCTCCTGGACCGCCAGTCTTCTCCTTTTGGTGCTAAACGCTTCCATGCTTGCATTCGAGTCCCAGGATTCATTTGTCTTTGGTCAAGACAACCTGAGATAGGGTAGAAAAGAAGAGAAGAATGTACAAATGCATTTCCTAAGACATCTATATGATACTTCCTAATTACGACTTGAAAAACAACTTAAAGCGATATAAAAAGTTCTAAAACGAAAAGAAAACTCTTCTAAACTCTAAGCTATAGTATGCAAAATGTGTAAACATCATGACCTCACCAGCTTCAATATTTTCACGGACTGAATGACGTTGTGCCTCTATGTGCTTTGTCTGATTTCTTAACACATGGATTTTTGCAATATGCAAAGTTGCAGTGTGTCACAATAGATAACATGAGGTGAAGTGAAGGAGCATGCAAGTCATTCAACATTCTGGAGGACCAAACCATTTCAGAAGTTGTATCTGAAAGAGCTCTATATTTTGCCTCTGCAGAAGACTTAGAAATAACATCTTGTTTCTTTGTTTTCCAAGAGGCATGAGAATCACCAATGAAATGACATAAACCTATGAAAAATTTGTGAGGGTCAGGAAGTTGTGCCTAGTCAGAATCACTAATATCTTTGATATGAAAATCTCCTGCTACACAGAAGAAGATTCCTTTACCAATGGTGCCTTTCAAATAATGGAACACTTTTTGTGCAGCTTGGAGATGAACATTAGTTGGAGCTAAGGTATACCGGTAGAGCTTGTTAACAGCAAAACATATGTTTGGACGTCTGATAGTAAGATATAATAGCTTACCAACTAGTCTACGATAAGGTTTTGCATCAGAAATAATGCACAAGTCTTAGCTGAAAGTTTGTTGGTTGGATCCATGGAAATATAGGAGGGTCTGCATCCCAGAAGACCTAAGTCTGTAAGCACACCACATACTTCTGTTGACAAAAAAATATATCATAAGAAGAACGAGCAATCTCCAAACCAAGAAAGTATCTTGGTTGGCCCAAGTCTCTGAGTTAAAGATGATTTTGAAGGATGATGATTTCTGATATTGAACTCTAATTACTGCTAGCAATGAAAATTTCATCCACATATACTAGAATATATGTGAATGTTGTTGAAGTTTGAGAACAGAAGAGTGTATAACCACCATTGATCTTTTCAAAACCACGCAGCTTTAGTGTGGATGACAATTTAAGAAACTACTACCTAGATGTCTACTTAAGACCTTAGATAGACTTCTTAAGCTTAAGGACATCATTTTTGGAAGAGAGTCCCCCTCTCTTGCAACATATCCCAAAGGCCAATTCATATACATCTCTTATGTGAGATCACCATTTAAGAAAGCATTGGAAATATCAAGTTGATGTAGAAACCATTTTCTCTTAGCAGCCATATCCAGTATTACTTTGGTTGTTATCATTTTGGCCACAGAAGAAAATGTATCAACAAAATCCACACCTTCTTGCTGAGTATAACATGTACCTACCCAGGTGCAGCAAACTTTCTCCTTACCTTTTGGCATAGTACAAACATTCCAAGTACCAAGGCCTTCTAAAGAACTGAAATCCACATCCATTGCATCACACCAGACTTTGAACTTTCGTTCTTCAATAAAATTGTGGAAAAAAAAGAAGCAAGAAGAAGAGAATTGACAAAAAATAAAATGAACAAAAGAGAGTTTATGAAGTGAGATATACTCATATATAGGATATAAAGAATGAATGATATTTCACATATAATCCTACAAATAGGAAGTTTTTTTGCAAATTCTTTGTGATAAATTGCCAAAGGCCAACTTTCATCAGAAGATGATTGTGTAGAAGGCAAGGTCCAACCGGAGGATATAGTTGCAGAAGAAAAACATATATCAAGTGTTTTTGCAGGATTAAAAAATAAAGTTTTTATTGTTTATCGAATAGAGGAAACAACAAAAGAGAAAAAGTTTTCATGAAAAATGATATGTCTAAAAATCGTAATGTTATTTGTTTCAATGTCTAAAAGTTTGTATCCCTTGTATCTAGATGGATATCCAAGGAAAAGACATGCCTTAGCTCTTGAATCAAAATTAGTTATAGACTTGAGAGAGGTACTTTTATAACACAAGCAACGAAAGGTTTTAAATTGATGGTATTATGGATTTTGTTGGTGAGTATATGAAATGGTGTTTTATTTTGAAAGTTTGGGTATGGAAGTCTGTTGATGAGGAAGACTGCAAGTAATATGCAATCTCCCAAGTAAGATAAGGGAACATGGGATTGAAACATCAAGGCTTTAGCTAAATTGAGGGTATGTTGCTATTTTCTTTCGACAATAGATTTTTGTTTTAGGGCTTTCTGGATAGGAATGATAAGGGGCAATATCTTTTTCTTAGAAATTTTTTAAAAAAGATAGTTCAAGAGTATTATCAGAACTAACATATTTGACTTTCTTTTGGTATTGATTTTCTGTAAAGAGGAAGAAATGTGAAACACACTTTAGAAATGGATGGTACACCTAAAGTGAAGCGTGTGATGCTATGATTGTGAAGCTGCAAACTGAAGAAAGCAATGAATTGTTGAAGTTGATTTGGAGTAAATGTAGATGGTGCAGAGACAGGAGGTGGATTATCATGAGAAATTTGAATCCAAGAAGAGAAATTCTTAGAGACTTCAATGTTAAAAAGCCAACTTTATTGATGCAGGAACTTGGATAGTGGCAGAGGAATTTTGATTTTTATTCTGAAACTTATACTTTGATTTGAATCAAGTGGGATAGCCAAATTTCATGTAATTTCTATCCACTATGTGTCCTAGGCCTGGGCAAAATAACCGGAACCGAATAACCGAACCGAAAGAACCAAAAAATAATCGAACCGAAACCGAACCGTAGTTGAAAAATAACTGAAAGGTTCCAATTTTTGAGAACCTAACAAAACCGGAACCGAATGGATAACTAAAATAACCGAAAATATCTAACAATACCCGAAAATATCCGAAATACCCGAAAAGATACCCAAAAATATCCGAAAATATCCGAACATTAATATCCGAATGATTACTTAATTCAAACGGAACCGAACCCGAACCAAACCGGAACCGAACCAAAATACTTTAGGAACCAAATGGTTCCAATTTTTTAGGAACCGAAAGAACCGAACCGAAACCGAACGGGTAACCGAACACCCAAGCCCTAATGTATCGAATTCCTCTACAATGAGTACAAAAAGGCTTTCGCTTATGAATATTTGCATTGCCATATGAGTGATTACTTGAGACCTGAAAAGCAGAAGACTCAACACCACTAAGTGGTTGAATCTGGCATATCTTTGTGAATCCTCCTGATCAAGTATGTTGTAAACTTTAGAGAGATGAGGCAAGCTTTTCTTCATTAGGATTTAGCTCATGACGTTGTCATAGCTCTCATTTAACCCCATGAGAAAGTCTATGACTCTATTTTTCCTTTTCTGCCAAAAGATCTTCAATTGTTCTTGGAGTCACCTAAAGACTTGATAGTTCCTCCCAATAGATTTAAGTTTGTGTGTGATAAGATGACATATCCATGTTACCTTGGCGAAGAGAATGTAGTTGATGTTGGAGTTTGTATAGTCTTGGTAAGTTTGATTTATGGTATCCCATGTGAAGATTCTTCCAAATATCTGCAGCGGATTTGATATACAGAATGCTTGTGTAGATATTTTATTCACATTGTTATGTAACCAAGATTTTACCATACTGTTACATTTTGACGTAATTTTAGCTAATGGATCTGAATCATCAGGTTTACGAAGAGAACTATCTATGAAGGCTTTATTGTTCTTAGCTTGTAGGCTCGTGGTCAACTATCCAAATTCCATAGTTTGTACAATCTAACATTTCTGAAGCTAGAACTAATCCAAGATGATCAACACTATATAGATGATAAGGACTATGTTGATTATCAGGTGAATATGATACTTGATACTGATATGAGTTTGATGCAGATTGCATAGGTGGAGACCGATGAGTTGTAACGCGCGCAATAGATCCAGAAGCTTTGTGGAGAGGTGAGAAACTCCGGTGATTGTTGGGTGCCTCAGTGAGTTTTCCTCTAATGAATCAGGTGTTTTAGTTTGATACTTCGAATTACACTTTTTTCCCATCGTGAACCGGATCAAAAAGATTTAGATCAAGATATGAGATAAATGAACTCGAAAGTAACAAGCAATTGAAAAGAAAAGAGTTTACAGAAGGGAAAAGACGATGAATCAGATAGATTTAATCAAACGGATTTGATTCCGTCAATCAAATGTCAAAGAAAGAAGACAATGATGGATAGAAGAGGAAAAGTATCTTGAGCTTAGCTCAAAAGCTATGATACCATATTAGAAGATAATATCAAATGAAATGTATTTTTACTTAATCATAAAGAGAGTACAATATACAATATAAATACTAGTATTCTAATTTTAACTACTAGACTTGGGTGTTCGGTTGTTCGGTTCCGTTCGGTTCCGTTCGGTTCGGTTCTCTCGGTTTTCAATTTTTTCGGTTCATAAAATTGGAACCATTCGGTTCCTTAAATATTTCGGGTCAGTTACGATTCGCTTCGGGTCGGTTCCGTTTGAATTAAGTAACAATTTGGGTATATTTTCAGGTATTTTCGATATTTTTAAATATTTTTAGATACCTTCGGTTTTCAGTTATATGTTTGGTTCCGGTTTTTCGGTTCCAAAAATTTGGAAAAATCGAAAAACTGGAACTGTTCGGTTATTTTCTAACTTCGATTCGGTTTTTTCGGTTTTTCGATTCGGTTCCAATTATTATGTGCACCTTTACTAACAACTTTATAACCCTTATAACCGTATATACAAGTATATGAGTAAAATACATATTATATACAACTAATAGTCGACAATTTACCATATATCATCATTTTTATTTCATTTGATTTTGTCATGGTGAGTACTTAACTAAATAAAGGCAAAGTCCAACAAGGAAACATACATAAGGCTATATGTAATGTTGGCATGTTGGGTTCAATAGATTACATTACGGTGTGGTTTTATTTGTGATTTGCAATTTTGCACCACTGATCAACTGTGGACGTGGCTCATAGAGACTCTAGGGGACAATTATACATCTCGAAAATTTTATTTGCCAACTAATTTATTAATTAAGAACACATTTCAATCTAATCAAAACAGATAAGCTCATCAAACACCATTTTCGATTTCTAGAGACGATCAACTTTTAATTAACATAGAAACTCATTAAATATCATTTTGACCAATTATCATCAAAACCCATAGCTATAACAACTCTTAATTTTCATATTATATTTAATTTATCATCAAAACCCATAGCTATAACAACTCTTAATTTTCATATTATATTTAATTTATGAATATAACATCATCATAACATGTTGTAACTAGTATATCCGTAAGGATTCATTCGCTAGAAAGGTAAGATCATATAATATATTGGTATTTACGGATAAGGTTATAACGAATTCAACAAAGTGTCAAGATCTTAAGATGGTTTTTGGTTGTCAAGGTCTTAGTAATAATATACATATACATATGAGGTTTTTATGTACGGCTTTTCTTCTCCCATGTTTCGGCTACTTACGAAGAGACACTTGGCTTTTCATTTTGGGATATAACAAATATATTTTTTCAACGTTTTATATATATTACATTACGAACAATCTTGCAAATCAAATTAACATGTAGACTAGTGGCTAGGCGCAAAACTAAATCTTCATCCAGTCACGTTATCCGTTTTTACTTGAGTGTCAAAAAGCCATTTGAAGGACATTTTTTTAATCCTCCTTAACCATCTTAATCTTGATAGCGCTAAAAGATAAGGTTTGCATACCCAAGCCTACTCTACTTTTGCAAATTATTTAATTTCTAAACATCTAATTTTTTTTGTTAATAATAAAAATCTCACATCGGTTTTTTGAGAAATAATAAAGTTATAAAGTAATCAATTGGTTTTGAATCAAAAGTCCATAATTTAACATAGTATCAGAGCAATATGATTTTTGGGTCATCTCGTAAATGTTATTCTCACAAAAAATTCACATTTCATATGGTTATGTCTGAGAGTGAGAAGGTGGTTAATGATAAATGTCACACATCGGTAATATATAATACATATGGTTCAATTCACTCATTGCCAACTAGTTTTACCTTGAAAACTCAAATTTTGACATTTTTCGGTCTCGAACAAATCCAACCATAGCCACAAGCCTTGGGGTCAAAAAATATTTTGACAACATTTTTTCTCAATTTTATAGCTTCAAACTAGGATTGTACGTTCCTTCTTTGGACCAAATTTTGGCACTTTTAGCTCATTATGTTACATACAAGGACGGTGTGCCTTCGTTATTAGCGGTCGAGGCTTTAGCTTTGTGGACTGCTCTACGTCAAGCACTTATGTTGGGGATTGATGAGTTGCTTCTGCACTCGGATTCTCAGGTATTGGTCAATTTGATCAATCGTAATGAAGACCACGTTGGTATTCTTGGTCTTCTCTATGATATTCGGAATCTCATTCCGTCTTTTTCCTCGTTTTCTGTAATTTTTATTCCTCAAACTGCGAACTCTGTAGCAGATTCGCTTGCGCATTGAGCTCTTTGTGCTCAAGATACTTCCGTGTGTGAAGTTTAATAATATGTTTCTTTTGGTAACCAATTTTGTTTTTGATAAATAGGTCTTTTTAACTTGGGAAAATTAGCTAAATAGGTTTTTTTAACCTATGTCTCATGTAACTAGTATTTTTTTTTAAAAGATTTTGGAACCTAGGTTTTTTAATAATGTAAATCCTATAATACTCTTATATTTTTTATTTTTAAGTTCTAAAAGAAAAATAATATACTTGTTCTCATTAATGTTTGTTTCTATAGCTAATAACTTCGGACTATGATATTTTATTATAGAAAAAAGAAAAAAAATATTCTCACAATAGATACGACAAAATTCTTTTGGGTTTGGCGTGAATACCAATTGTCTCAAAAAAACTTTACTTTGTCTTCTTCCAACTTCATTGATACTCTCGTCATAGTTCTCGTTAAGCTCTTCTTCTTTGCTCTCACTTTTCTTCCTTAGTAGCTAATTGAAGCTTGGTGATTTGCTTGAGGGTAGCTTCACGGACCAGGTTCGTCTCTCTCCTAATTGAGCTTTTTTTATCTTGAGATTCAATTAGGTTTGCTTATGTACTGAAGCTTTGAGCAATACGAAGCTATGGCGATCTATACTCCTTTAAATCCATAACCTAAACTTGGATTCCTCGACCGTTGTTTTGAATGTGAACCCTAACCCCCAACTTTCTTATAACCCTAACCTCAAATTTCAATTGGGTTGAGTTGAGTGTGATTTTAAGCTTAACAAAGCCATTTGAAGGACATTTTTTAGTCCTCCTTAACCATCTTAATCTTGATAGTGCTAAAAGATAAGGTTTGCATACCCAAGCCTACTCTACTTTTTGCAAATTATTTAATTTCTAAACATCTTATTTTTTTGTTAATGATAAAAGTCTCACATCGATTCTTTGAGAAGTTATACAGTTATAAAGTAGTTGATTGGTTTGGATTAAAAATCCATAATTTAACACAGTATCAGAACAATATGATTCTTGGGTCACCTCGTGGATGTTCTTCTCACAAAAAAAATTCACACTTCATATGGTTATGTCTGAGAGTTGGAAAGTTTGTTAATAATAAAAGTCACACATCGGTAATATATAATACACATGGTTCAATCCACTCATTCCCAACTCGTTTTAACTTGAAAACTCACATTTTGATATTTTTCGGTGTGGAGCAAATCCAACCATAGCCACAAGCCTTGGGGTCAAAACAAAATTTGGCAACAATTTTCTCAATTTTATAACTTCAAACTAGGATTGTACGTTCCTTCTTTGGACCAAGTTTATTGTCTATAAAAGTGTTTTTAACTTTTTTGGGGACTTTTGTAGTCGTTCGACAATATCTTATAGTTTTCTTAGATTTAGAAAAAAATTTCCTCAAAGATTTTTGTATCTTTTGGTTTATTACGAAGTTAATAATATTTACAATCTTAGTAAGAAAAAGAACAAATCCAACGTTTCAGAGAATAGAATTCGAGCACCATGCATAATGCATATAAGGCTAAAATTATAGACATTTTTACAAAATATAAGAATATACTCTTTGTTGGATATACCCCAAATTGGTTCTATAAAATTTCTACCAAAGCAAAACTTGGAATCACAATGGCGAATATTCACCACTACTGCAACAAGACAAAATCTCCTTCATATTCTAATTTGCCAATTGTATATATTATCTTATTTTCGGAATCAAGGTATATACATATTTTATAAACATAAGCAAGATTCGACTTGACCGCAAGACTTCTTTTTTTTTCAAAATAATGATCTTTGAGAAACCCTATAAGGCCATATATGTTATCTTTATAAAGAGACATAACCCCATCATCTTGTTTAGCTATAAGAAAGAAATCAAAAGGTGGATATAATTCGTTAAATCACCATGATTAAGAACTTAAGCATTAATATGAAGAATTTTAATGAGAAACGTGAAAGATGTTGTGAGTATATCGAAGCTCTTGAAGAAGAACGCCGCAAGATCCATGTCTTCCAACGTGAGCTTCCTCTATGCTTAGAGCTTGTTACTCAAGGTATAAATCTATATTTACATATATGCATCTACGTTACTTTCATTATATATATATATATTAGGATGCATTTTGAAGTATCCTTGGTTTAAATGATGCTTTTGTAATGATTTTTTTCATTCAAATATGAATATTTTGCTTTTGTATTGAAAAAATTTTGTATATGTATATGAACTACAGCTTTACCTTTTTTATTTATCCAAATTTACCTTTGATTAAAAAACACTTACGAGATCTTTATAATGATATGGATTGTATCAATGCTAAATATTAATTTTAGTTATTAATGGATTTGAGAATTTAGCGATTGAGGCATATAAGGAGGTATCGGAGACGACGACGACGGATAACTTGTACGTACAATCCGATTGCTCGGAACAGACTACCGGAGAATGTAGACCCATCTTGGATCTATTCATACCAATCAAACAATCTTCGACTCCCATAGAAGAGAATGATGAAGAAGTTGATGAAGATGATGACCACAAATCTCATCAAGAAACCAATATTGATTTTGAAGATAAGAGTATGAAGTCTGAATGGCTCAAGTCTGTTCAGCTATGGAACCAATCTATCGCAGTTCATTCTAATGAATTGGTAAGATTCTAAATAAGAGTTTTTTTTTGGTTAAAGAAGATTCTAAATAAGAGTTTTCAATATTTATATATATATTTATAAATATTTCATTGTTTGTGATTGCAGTTTGTGAATTAATTGATTCAGAAAAATACAAATTAACACGGTACAAAAATTCATTTGCCTTTGAAACAATCGGAGTATATATAGAATTTTGTGATAAAAAATTCGCATTTCTGAGTTAAAAGGTTATGAATATTTAGTATAAATATTTTAGTAATTTCTTTATATCAAAGTGTTTTGAAAAAGTAAATATATATACTAAACGGAAACGGATTATTCTGTCTTTAGTTTTTACATTACCATTTAACAGAGTAATTTATTTATTTGACTTATGATGCTATACACAAATGTAAACATAAAGACTTATGGTCTTTTGGCTATATTAAACTTTACCTTAATGTAAAAAGTTGTTTTCATTGTTTTCTTAATTTTTTTTTGGCAAAACATATTTTGTAGCTCTCTTTCATCTACATGATATTAATACTTAAAAAAAACTTAATGTTTATCAACGTTTCGCGTTTTCAGGAACGCTCTCAACATGAAGCAAAAACGACTGTGGATGCAATCAAAAGAAACGATAGAGCAGGATCACATCAGCCATCGTGCTGCGAAACAAGCAATGTAGATAACGAAGACAAAATATCGCCTGCAAATATTAGCTGTGGCGGTGGCCAGAAGAAAGAGGCCGAAAAAGACCGAAGCCGCGGTAGAGGGCAGAGAAAGCAGAGGCGATGTTGGTCGCAAGAGTTGCACAGACGTTTCCTAAACGTTATTAAACAGCTTGGTGGTCCTCACGGTGAATTTTTTAATATTATTTTCAACATAATTGATATTCATAAATTAAAATAGGTTTCAAGAATTTTAATAGATTTTTTTTTATTTGGTTGATGTGAAATTTTGAAGTAGCTACGCCTAAACAGATTAGAGAGCTAATGAAGATTGATGGGTTAACCAATGATGAAATCAAAAGTCATTTACAGGTTAGTCATAGTTATAAAACTATACATAAAAGTAAGAATTTTCCATAATTGGTACAAAAAATTTAATATGTATTTTTGCCAAATTAAGACACTTTCGCACGTGAAGCTTGTCGGTTTTTATTTTTCTAAAAAGCTATTGTACCTTGAATTATTAAATAATTTATTTTTGTTTTATAATTTTGACCTTACATATCTTTAAAATATTTATTGTTATTTCTTTTTCTTGGTTACTATATAGAAATATAGGTTGCATACAAGACGCCCTAGCCAAATAATTCCTAACAACATAAACTCTCAAACGCAACAATTTGTGGTCGTCGGAGGAATTTGGAGCCCACAGAATAACCACAACTCCACCGCCAAGGCCGCCGCATTGGGCAAAACCACCACCGGTATCTACGGACCAATGGTCAGTTCGGAGTGGCCGAACCACTCCACTTTTGGTTTGCAAGAAAAATCAAGATGTACTAGCAAAGGAGTTATTCGGTGTAGCTCACCAGCAATGTCTTCTTCTACTCGTACCAAGACGAATGATGAAAAAACATTATAACTTTTGTTTCTTTTTCAGTTTTGATTATTAATTTAACATATACTAGTTAGACACTGAAATTGTGATTAAATTCTATATAGTAGATCTTTTGAGTGAGACTATATATACTATTACAAAAGCTAAATGTAGTTTTTACAATTTTATTTTAATATACAAGCCAATCATCCATTATTAATTTTGTATCCACAATTGATATGTAAAATTCTAAATATTGAAGTTTATATTATGTTCCTGTAAAAAAAGTTTATACTATGCATCTTGTTGAGCTAATGTATTTGACCAACTAGTCTAAAGAATTTGAGATGGAATCCAGCGAAACCTTATCTATGAAGCTAAACTATAAAACGTCTTTCTGAAACCCCGAATAACCTTGATTTGGAAGATTTCAATTCGGTCTTGTTGGCCAAACAATTATGGAGACTAATACTGTTTTCGGGTTCGTTGGATGCTCGGATGCTACGCGGAAGATATTTTCGTAATGTCCACCCATTAACGTAAAAACACCGAATTTGCCATCTTTCGGCTGGAAGAGTATTCTCTCATCTAAAACGTTGCTTCAGAAAGAGGTTAGGATCAAGATAGGCTCTGGCATAAATATGTCAGTATGGAATGATATGTGGAATCCGGATATCAATCCACGACTTGCTAGAGAACGAGGAAGTTTTTGGCATCCTAGGTTACAAGTTCAACATCTAATAAATCCAATAAATTCTATGACAAGAGAGAGGCATATTCCAATCTTAAATGAGTTTTTTGATCCAGATGGTGTAGAGCTTATTCGGGGTATTCACCCGATCCAAACCACTATTTCTGATGGTTTGATATGGCATTACACAAAATCTGGACAACATACAGTTAAATTAGGGTACATGATTCTTAACTCTTTGGAGATAAATAGGATTAATAATAATGGTTAGGGGTAAGGGCTGGAAGCTTTGAAGGCCTTTACATGGAAGCTACTTACATGGAGTTTGGCAGTGGCATCAGAAATTACAAATAGGGGTGTACGATGTGATACATTGTGCCGACGGTGCGGTAAGGATAAGGAGACAATTTAGGATTCCTGTAGGAATCCGGCAAGGTCGGAGGATTTTCCCACAAAGTCACTATTTACTAATATGGATTATCTTTTCTGGCGAAACCAGAGTAGGGGATACGAACTCTATCCATGGGTGTTATGGTTAATTTGGAAAGCAAGAAACAAAAAAGTTTTCCAGAGAGTGCATTGTGCAGTTGATGAGATTATAAGGGATGCAGAAATTGACTATGTTGTCTGGGAAGAGGCGCAAGTCACCCCGACTCCGGATGAGGAACGGGTCGTACACACGAGAACAGGGTTACTGGTTTATTTTGCCGATTGGATGGTTCTTGGAAACAATTTGACCCCAACACTGAACTTAGTTGGGTCTGTCAGGATGCAAACAATAACATAATCTTACTTGGGGCGAAAAGTGTCTGGCGGAGTCTTTCACCACTGCATTCAGAAATGGAAGCCCTGTTGTGGGCTGTGACAGCTCTGCATACCATAAGAATATATTGTTAGATTTTCGAGACAGATTGTGAAGAATTCGTCAATATTATTCATAATCCGGATGATTGACCAGCTTTCTACACGTACATCCAAGATTTCCACCTCCTCCGCGAATACTTCTTTGGGTTCTCTTTATCAATCATTCCGCACACGGCGAACGATCAAGCGGATTGTCTAGCTCGAGGCTCCCGTTCTTTCCTAAATGAATACAGTTTTGTAGAGTCTTCTCCTCTGCACTGGGTAAATAGTTACAGAGTGACTTTTTATTATTGTGTGGTTGATAAACCCCCCCGCCCCCGATTTATAGTGTCACAATAATGTGTAAAGAGAGGTTAAAATGATTGATTTGATTACGTATATCATCAGGATGCACTTATCTTTTCGGTCATTTATCCTGAAAGAACTCCACGGTTAAGGTAGCGTGTTTATGTTGGAGTAATAATAGAATAGGTGACCCTCTGGAAAGTGATTATGGAATCGTGCGAGTAAGAAAAAAACATGGGAAAAGATCGCGTGATGGTTTGCAGGAACAATAAATCGAATCTTTAAAGCCTCCCGGTGTATCACTCTTGATCGTCAAAAAATGGGCCTGTAGGCCTAGAGAGAGGCGCCGAAGCACATGGGAAATACTGACAAAGGTGTTACAATTTGGTATAAAAGTCGAACTCATACGAATGTGGAGTCAGGGACTCACTTCATCGGAAGTGACGATCTTGGTACGCAACGACGGCTTTGCACTGTGTACGTGGAGGTGAATGTGAGACTCCGATTTATGGAGTAACAGTAATGTGTGATTAGAGTTTAAAATGATTGATTTGACTACATATATCACCAAAGTGCACTTATTTTTCGGTCATTTGTTCTAAGAGAACTCCACAGTTAAGTTAAATGTGCTTGTGTTAAAGTGGTACGTATTATGATGGATAACCTTTCGGAAAATGATTTTCGAAATCGTACGAGTAAGGACAAAATACGAGAAAAGATTGTGTGGTTATTTGCAGGGACTGTAAATTAAATCTTTAAAACCTCCTAGAATAATGCTCCTGGCCGTCGGACATAATAAATCTGTTAGTCTAAAGAGGACATCAGAACACACGTAAAAGACGGATGAGAGTGTTACAATCTTTTTCTCTTAGGTATTTTCAATCTTCTTTATAAAACCGAAATTGCTCATATCAAAACATATTTTAACAAAAAATATATTTTAGAAAACTTTAGCCACCACAAAAATATATGTATTGTCGGCCACGTTTGTGTATACTATAGTTATAAGGTGCATAAGACATCGGAGAAAACATTTAGTATAATGGGAAAACGAAAAAAAAAAAAAAAAAAATATTTTTGCCATACAAAAAGACTCAAAACTCGAAAGACATTATATGAGTTTACTCATGGGAAGAATATGCCGGAATCTGAAGAGCATAATCTACAGATTGTGTATATAAAAAACAGTATTAAGTATATATAAAAGCAGATTGACACAAACTTTATAGACACGTTAAAGTGTATATACAATGTTCTTGCAAAAATATATGCATTCTATTTGTTCTGTGTAGACAGATTGTTGTTTATATTTTTAAACTAAAAAAAAAAATTTCTATGTAGTAATAATAGAGAAATTACATCAACTAACAAAAAAAACAAATAATTAAATATCTAACACCCACTTTTTGATATTTACATTTCTAACCATTTATAATTACCTTTTCACCCCATTTTGTTTATTTTTTTTACTTTTTTATTAAGACAAGAAATCCAAAAATATAATTGTCCCCCTTTATTATATTAATATTTTTTGTGAAAACCAAAAAACTTAACTAAAGGTTTTTTATTGTTAAACCTCAAATTCACCCGTAATAATAACTGATTATGTCTATTTACTAATAACTTATCGTATAGTGTCTATATTAGTAAAACTCTCTTTTTTATAACCGTGTATATCATCCCATCTAAATTTAATCATAAAATGTCCTGTAAATTTGTAGGATTCATTTCATGTGGCTCTAGAGCTATTTGACCTCTTTTCACTTTTATCAATTGGAGCTATATGATATTTAATTTTGCATCAAATTGATAGACTTTATGAAATTTTGACTAATGATTTTTACCTAAAATGGGAATACTATCGGAAAACTTGAATCTATAGAAAAGCTGCATTCTCGATATGGGCAGTTTGATATATTTCAAAATCTTCAACAATATTTTAACTATTTCTACGATTCTATAGATATGTGTATATATTATTATATATAAAATCTATTGGTGATATATCCAAAAGAACATGGTATCGTTTTAGGGTTTCTTCATGATATAATTAATTAATGGGTTAATTAGGCTAATCAAAGCCGATTTTTATGTGACCTTTCGCAGTCACTAAAAGCCTAAATAGCTCTTGATACTTACTTTAGGACGAGATCATCAAAACATGGGAAATTAAAGCAACCAATGCTTTTCTCAGTCTGCTTCTTGTATATATTATTAATTAATGTTAATCCGTATAGAATATTGGACGAACTTATTTATTGTATAATGTTAAAAGTTAATTCTATATTTGTCAACATTTGTGTATAAATATATAATTGATGTTTAAGATTATTTTAAGTTTGTGCTAATCTTGTTTAAATCTTCTCTTACATGAGATTAGCATATCATATTGATCAACCAAGTTTGGCATTGTTGATATCAGTCTCTGTAAGAGAAAAATATTAAATCAAGCTTTCAGAAGATTCTTTATGTTGGATAAACATAAAATAGACTTAGTTTAATCCTAATAAAATTAGTAGTTATCTAATTTCCTAGTAGGAATAAGATTAGCTAAGGTGTGCTAAGACTATAAATACCTTTGGTTGAATTGTGATAAAGGTAAGAGAAAGAGTTTAGCTTTGAGAGATTTTCTACACCTAATAAAGAGAGATATCTTTAAACATGTGAGATGTACAATAGTGCTTTGATTATAGATACTGAACATTGTTTTGAAGGTCTTACGATCCTTATAAAACGATATTTGGTATCAGAGCTTCGTAGTAAATCATCGCAGTTATAGGGGATGATCCAAAATCGGCAAAGGAGCTTGTGCCGTCATTGGTACAATGTTCGATGCTAACCTCAACCAACTACACAATTTGGTCTATAAGGCTGAAAGTAACCTTACGGGTTCACAAGGTATGGGAGACTATTGTATCTGGCTCATCCGAGGAAGAGAAGGACGATATATTTACTGTTATGTTGTTCCAATCCATACTTGAAAATCTCGCATTACAAGTTGGTGATCTCGATTCATCTAAGAGTATATGGGAAGCAATAAAGGCAAAGCGCCTTGGAGCAAATGAAGTCAAGGAGGCAAGACTTCAAACTCCAATGTCCGAGTTTGAACGATTGAAGATGAAAGACTCAGATACGATCGATATCTTCGCCGCGAAGATATCGAAGTTTGCCTCAAGAGCCGCAACTTTAGGTCAAACCTTTGGAGAATCAAAGATGACAAAGAAGTTTCTTTAAGGCCTGCCACGAAACAAATACATCCAAATTATCGCATCAGTGGAGTATGTATTAGACCTAAACACAACGAGCTTTGAGGATCTAGTTGGTCGACTCAAAGTGTATGAAGAACACATTCGTGATGAAACTAATCATCAAGACTAGAAACCCATGGAAACCAAACCAAAACCGAGGACTCGAGAGGAAGAGGGAGTGTTTCTCGTGAAAGAGGTTTACGGGGGATAGGACGTGGAAGATTCAACTCGCATGACCGAAGTAAAGAGAAGAAGGAGAGACACGATGTGATATGCTATCGATGTGGTAAGGCAGGTCACTTTGCCTCTGTTTATCCTGAGAAGGAAACAAAAAGTTCAGGAATTAAACAAAACGGAGACAGAGGAAGCAAACGTTGCTCTATACTTGCATGGAACTGTGTTTTTAAACGGAGAGGTCCTCCGCGAAGAAAGATCTATCACCCGTCATATGATCTCCTAACAGTCTCTTAAAATAGGGAAACTGATATGTTTACACTCTAAGATAGTGGAAGAAGCATGGAGATGACATGAGAGACTCAGATATGTAAGCTTCAAAACCATCAATGATGTGTCCAAACTTTAGATGGTTCATGGGTTACTTAAGTTAGAAGGTAAAAGGGAGCTTTGCGAGTCTTGGTTGGTGGGTAAACAAATACCCAAGGCCTTCCCGAAAGTTTCTCAATATCGGTCTACACTGATCTTAGAACTTTTCACGCAAAATTTTGCGGACCGATATCACCACCTACGATAGCGCGAAACAAGTATATCTTTGTGACCCTTGATGATTATAGAAGATACATGTGGACAATTCTGCTAAGAGAAAAAGGTGAAGCATTCAGAAAATTCAATGCATTCAAGATACAAATTGAAAAGGAGTTAAGGAGTTTGGGAAGATGATTCTAATGCTGCGTACAGATAGTGAAGGACACTGCAAGAAAACAGTCAATTTGCGAAAGAAATTTGCGAGGCAGACCTGCAGTCGCAAATTTGCGACCAAATTGCGAGTGAAATGCAAATGCAAGGAACTTATTTTTACTCACAATTTGGTCGCAATTTTGCTTGAACACATTTTGCTCGTAATTCAATCGCAATTTTGCGAGTGAATTGCGAGGCGAACATGTCACTCGCAAAATTGCGACTGACTTGCTAGTATTCAGTGAGAAAAAACGTTTTACTCACAAATTGGTTGCAAATTTATGAGTAAATTGCGAGAATGGCAGTTCTCTGGCAAATTTGCGACAAATTTGCGAGTAAGTAGTGAGAAAAAGTTTTTTCCTTGCAAAGTGGTCGCAAATTTGCGAATATAAAAAATTTGTTATTACAACGAAAAAATATTGTAATAATTTTGAAACCTTTATTATAATGATTTTCAACTTACGAAAAAACCTTTAGAACAAAAATGGGATTTTTTTTAATTATATGATTTGCGAGTAAATTGTGAGGATCAGTCGCAAATTAACCCTAAACCCTAAATTCTAAACCCTAAAATCCTAAACCCTAAACTCTGAATCCTAAACAACAAAAGGATTATCAGTAATCCAATTTATGCAATCTTATAATATTTCGTCAACATTTTAAAAAGATATTACAACAATTTAACCTTTTGCGTTGTTTTAAGTTTACAAAATGAACCAAACCTTTGTAACAATTATACTTTTTATGCATATTATACAATTTCATATATACGAAATTTGTTATTATAACCAATTATATTGTTATAAATGTATAACCATAATTGTATTGATTTGATCTTACCGAAAAACTTTAAGAACCGCAACCGGGAAAAAAATTATTAATAAAAGGATTTGCGAGTGAGTTGCTAGGATCACTCGCAAATTTGCTAGGAAATTGCTAGTAAACACTTGCAATTTCCTAGAAAAAATTTGCTTGGAATTTGCGAGTGTTTACTCGCAATTTAACCCTAAACCCTAAACCCCAAACCCTAAACCCCAAAAGGATTATCAGTAATACAATTTATGCAATCTTATAACATTTCTTTAATATTTTTAAAAGATATTATAAGAATTTAACCTTTTGCGTTTTTCAAGTTTACGAAATGAACAAAACATTTCTAAGAGTTATACTTTTTCAAGGGGTCGTATTATAAAATGTCATATATACGAAATTTGTTACTATAACAAATAATATTGTGAGAAATGTATAACCATTATTGTACTGGTTTGATCTTACCGAAAAACCTTAATAACAAAACTAGGAAATTTTTTATCAATTAAAGGATTTGCGAATGAATTGCGAGTGATCCTCGCAATTCATTCGCAAATCCTTTAATTGATAAAAAGTTTCCAGTTTTGTTATTAAGGTTTTTCGGTAAGATCAAATCAGTACAATAACCGAATTCATTCAATCTTATAAACAGTTTCTTAAACATTTTAAAAACAATTTATAACAATAAATTCGACCGTTTGCCTAGATTTACATTTACAAAATAAATCGACCATTTATATCATTCATATCTACTATAACTATTTTTATACGATTTTGTATATACCATAATCTTAAATATAAACAATATTATTGTAAGGACATTTATACCTAAATTGTAATGATTTGCAAATCAACCGAAAATCGTAAGAAGAAATTATGGGGAAATAATTTTTATTTAAATAATTAAAAATTTTACGAGTGTATTGTGAGAGACTCTCGCAATTCACTCGCAATTTTTTGGCAGATTATCCAAAATGTACGAGTAAATTGCTAGTACCAGGCCTTTTCCCTCACAAATTGGAAGCGAATTAGTCGCAAATTTTGGCGTTTTCCCAAGAATTTACGAGGGAATTGCGAGTAGCTCTCGCAAAGACTTGGAAAAACGCAAAACTTTGCTAGTAAATTGCTTCCAATTTGCGAGGGAATAAAAAATATATATACCCCTCCCTTCTTCCTCTCATTTCACACAAATCCACTATCTCTCTACAACCAAACTCTCTCACTACAACCTCTCTCTATACTCTCCAACACTCTCCAACAAAAAAGGTTAGTATTTAAATTAATTTTTTATTTTTTTATTAGTTAGTTAGTAGTTAGTATTTTAGTTAGGATACCTAAGGAATTTAGTTAGGTAATTTAGATGAGAATTAGATACAAATGTAAATATTATATTTTAAATATTAATGACATTATAAATTGTTAAATTTACATAAATTTAAATAAAAAATTTTCAAAAATTAAAAAATACTATCTAAAATTATTAAAAAATTTTATTAACTGCAAAAATATATATTTCAAATATAGATGGAGCCGAACTCCTATTATGCTTATCTACACCAGTCGCAGAGCTCTACGCGTGGTTCGAATTCCTGACGAGTCCCGGACTCCGTACCATCTATCGGATTTCTGCCGCATCCGGAGTCTTCATAGCAGGCCCCACTAGATCCGACGCCACCAGTAGCGCCGATTGCGCTCGACGTTCTACTTCGGAGTCTGAGTCGAGCTTCTTTGCAGATGTTACACCCCGAGCGACCTGCCGGGACACTTTGGTAAGTCCAAATTATTTATTTATTTTAATGTTGTTTTTTATATATATGTTTTGCACTAATGATTTAATATTTTTTTTAGGTTCGACGATGACAGTTGAGTCGCTGCTACCATTCGGAAGATTTTAGAGCGGCACTACTCTGCGCTCTACACTAGCTGGAACAAGACTCTGCGAGCCGCTATCGATGAGTGGTTCATCGCTTTTGCGGTAATTTTTTAAAATTTTATTTTCGTATTTAAAATTAATTATTTTTATCTAATAATTTTTTTTAGCAAACATACAATTGGGATTACTCGCAAGCCGAGAAGGTCCAGGATGAGTTTGAAAAAAAATTCAAAGTGCGGCTCCCAGATCAAGTCGGCTGCTGGAAGTTAAAGTGGAAGAAAAACCCAGGTGGATGGACCCGGCCGTTTGGGTCGGCCTAGTCACGCATTAGACAGTGGAAACACACAAGGCAAAGAGCGACCGCTATATTACAGCCCAGAGGAATCCGGAGACACTGTAAAATGATGCGACCCATCGGGCCGAACAACACTCATTCAAGGCGAAAGCCCAAAAAATTGTAAGTTTAATTTTTTTTATTATTAATTAGTATTAAATTATTAAATTTATTACGGTAGTTATAATTGCACTACCTTTAAAAATAAGGTCGACTCTACGAACTCCGACTCAGTCGATTTCCTAGTTGTGCTACAAGAGACGAAGCAGAGGTTCAACCACACTTGGGTAGATGCGAAGTCTGAGCGCCTCTACAACGAGATCACCATGCAGATTGATGCAGTCGAGATAGAGATGACAATGGACAACCCAAATAGCTCGGTACAATCCACGGGTATGTCGCAGTTCGAGAAGAACCGCATTTTCAACGAGGTTAGTAGTCATATAAATTTTAATAAGAAAATAATATGAATAAATTTTTAAATATAAATTTCTTTGTTTATTTTATTTTGTAGCTCGCTCCCTAGTCAAAAGGCCGGTTCTTTGGCGTTGGTTCGTTGCAGTCAGAGGCATCTTCATCCGTGTCCAGTGTTCAGAGTCTTGTACGCGGCACCCAGTCAGAGCTTTAGGCGGAGCGGCAACATACTAAGACTTTGTTAGGGGCAAAGCAGTCTGAGTTAACATTCGTCAAACAGAAGGTTGAATCTTATTCTGCGCTTTTCGATTTTATGGTGGAATCAAACCCTACGTTTGCAGCCTTTTATGCACAGTAGCAGAATGAGCAGAGGGAACAACAGCAACAGCACCAGTAGCAGCAGCAGCCGCAGGACCAAATTTAGATTTAGGTTATATTTTTTTTCTGTTTCGTTAACATTTAAAAACATTAAAACTATTTCAAATGTTTTTTCAATTTTCTTTTAAAAATATTTTTAATATTTTAAACATTGAAAATATATTTATTTTCATATTTATTTGTTTTGCGAGTAACCACTCACAAATTCTTAGCAAAATTTTGCTAGGAAATTGCGAGAGTTCTCTCGCAAATTCCAAGCAAAACTTTGCTAGGAAATTGCGAAAGGTCTCTCCCAAATTTCTAGCAAAATTTTTCTAGTGTTTTGTTATCCCAAGTCACTCGCAAATGTACAGTCGCAGTACACTCGCAAAATTGCGAGGAAGTAACGAGAATATATGGTAATCGCAAATTTGCGAGTAATCTGCGAGTAAACATGATTTGGGAGAAACGTATAGCTACAAGAAGATTTTACTCACAAATTCCTCGTAAATCATGATTTGCGAGGAACTTGCGAGTATATTGTCCCTCGCAAATCAAGCTTTTTCTTTTAGTGGGAGAATTCACCTCGGTATAATTCCGATACTACTGTGACCATAATGGAATTAAGAGACATTTAATGGCTCTTTATACTCCTCAACAGAACATAGTAGTGGAAAGAAGAAACTGCACTCTTATGGAGATGACTATAAGCTTTGTTAAAGGTATGAAGGGGCCAAATTACATATGGGGTGAAGCAACATGTCATTCGACATATGTAATCAAACGAGCTCCCACAAGAGCACTAAGAAACCAAAAACCTTATGAATGCTTTAAGATGAAGAAGCCAAATATCGCTCATCTTAAAGTTTTTGGATGTCTTGCATATGTAAAGATCGAAACTGAACATCTAAAAAAGCTAGATGATCGATCACATGCACTTGTACACCTCAGAATAGAACCATGATTTAAGGCATATAGACTTTATAATCCAAAAACTAAGAGGATAGTTATAAGTAGAGATGTGATCTTTGATGAAGAATCTGGTTAGAATTGGAAGGGAGATGATGGAGGTGTAAGAAGTGATCATGGTATGTTTAAGATGAGTTGGGGAGAAGTGCAAGATGAGGGTTATGGACCGTTTGTTTTTGCTCTCCAAAAAACGAGATGGGTCCACAGCAAACACATACGCATCATCAAGAAGAAGATGATGAGCCCGAGCGATAATCTAGCAAAGAAGTTGAGCAACCTCTGCTAAGAAGATCAACCAGACATGTTGCTTCGCCAAGCTATGTTGATGATTACATACTTATGGCTGAAATAGAATGTGAAAGATTGCTGCTATCTATCAACAATGAACCAGTGACTTTCGCAGAAGCAAATGATTTGATCGAATGGACCAATGCATGTGAAGAAGAAATCGAATCTATCAATAAAACCAAGACTTAGTTATTAGTTGATAAACCGTTTGAAGTAAAGGTTATTGAACTTAAATGGACATTTAAGATCAAGAGAAACGCATATGGATCAATAACCAAATATAAATCAAGGTTAGTTGCAAAAGGCTATACACAAAAGTTAGGAATTGATTTTGAAGATGCATTTGCACGAAACAATCAGGTTACTAATAGGCCTAGCTGCTTCTCGTGTATGGGAGATTTATCATCCGTTGTCAAAACAACATTCTTACACGGAGAGCTCGATGAAAAAGTATATGTATCTCAATCTGAAGGATTTGAAAAGAAGGGAGAAGAACAAAAGTTTTTCAAACTTTCAAAAGCTTTATATGGCTTGCGTAAGCACCTTGAGCATGGAACACAAAGCTCGATCAAATCTTGAAAGGAATGAACTTCAAAAAGTGCTCCAAAGAAAGCTCTATTTACCGCAACGAAGAAGGAGATAATCTTCTTATCATTGCCGTTTATGTCGATGATCTATTTGTTACAGGAAACACGTACGACATCATCAAGGAATTCAAGAAAGGAATGTCCTCAAACTCCGAGATGTGTGATCTTGGAAGGCTCACTTACTATCTCGGTATAGAAGTACAACAATGTAAAGAAGGAATCAAGATCAAACAAGAAGCCTATGCACAGCGAATTTTAGAAGAAGTTGGTCTTGACAATTTTAATCCTGCTCACATGCCCATGGAGTTTGGCTTGAAGGTGTCTAAGGCACAAGAAGGTGAACCCGTAGTGGATGCAACAACAAACTGTAGGAGGATCGAATGTCTAAGGTACCTCTTACACACAAGACCAGATCTTGCCTTCTCGGTTTGAGTCACTGCAGGTACATGCAAAACCCAAAACAATCACATGGTGTTGTGATCAAAAAAATCTTGAGGTATTTGCAAGGAACATTGTCTCAGGGCCTGATATATAAACGAGAAGGATAAAGTTAAAAATTTCATAGGGTATAGCGATAGTAGCTATAATGTTGATCCAAATGATGGGAGGAGCACGACCGCAAATTTATTTTATTTTATTGATTCACCAATTACTTGGTGTTCACAGAAGAAACATATTATGGCTCTACCTCATGTGAAGCCGAGTTTATGGCTGCCACAGAAGCTGCGAAACAAGCATTATGGCTCTAAGACTTGTTGTGTGAGATCATGGGCTGGAGAAGTGAGAAGACTCTCTTGCGCATTGATAATAAGTCGGCCATTGCAGTCACTAAGAATCTCGTGTTCCATCGCTGAAACAAGCATATTCACAAGCGCTATCATTTCATCTGAGGATGCATTAAACATGAACAAATCAAAGTTGAGCATGTATCTGGCGAAGAACAATGTCCAAATATATTGACAAAGGCACTAGCAAAGATTATGTTCACGAAGATGAGAAGGTTGATCGGTATTAAAGACCTCTTGCAAGCTAACTTGAAACTTAAGGGGATTGGATAAACATCAAGATAGCTTCTAGCCTAGAAATCTCTAATAAGTTGATTAGGATAAGATATGTTTAAAGTAATCCTAATAGAATTAGGAGTTATCTAATTTTCTAATAGGAATAGAATTAGCTAAGGTTTGCTAATATCATAATTACCTGTGCTTGAGTTGTGACAAAGGTTAGGGAAAGAGTTTAATTTTGAGAGATTTTCTAAATCTAATAAAGAGAAAGATTCTTCAAACATGTGAGATACACAATTGTGCTTTGATTATCGAAACAGAGCATTGTTCTTACGATCCATGTAAAACAATACTTTTACATTCACCATGATAAGATCGATTTTCGAAATGGAAACATTTTTTCAATTTCGACATAATTTTTATGATTAAGTGTAAATTAAAGTATATGAATGGTCATTTATTAGCAACGTAAAATACATGAATTAAAAGCATACGAATTTTGAACCTCCTCATTATTAAAAAGTTATAAAAATTCTATAAACGCATAACAAAAAGAAACTTATATTATTCATGTCATTATCTCATCGTCTAAATTCATAAACATGTGCACCGAATTTTGATCAATAATAAGCTCGAAATGTATGTGAATATGGTATAGACAAGCCCATTTCTAGGCCTTCAAGTTAGGACTCTAAATGACCACTCACTTCATACGTTTTTAGTTTTGAAAATTTACCTTGAAAATTAGATTTATAAAGTAATTTGCAACTTTTAAGAAATTATTTAATGTTTTTTTCAACAATTTTGGACCATTAAACATTCACTGTCAAAGAGAAACAAAATTCAAACTAATGTGATAACATCTCACTTTGTTCCATGTCATTTTTAGGAAACTCAAACATGGATAGGTCAATATAAAAATCAAAATTTGTCCGGGAAAAATCTCGATGGAATTACGCAACTAAACAACTTTATATATCAAAATTGTCCTTCAATATTTTTTCTAAATCATCGCTACGTTTCTCAAATTTATTACAACTTTCACTTATCAACATGTTAAATATTTTAGACAACCAATGAAAATCTCATATATACCTAATTTGCTCAATCTGCATTCATTATCAACTTATCGATAGTTAATGAAACTCTAACTATGTATTTAGTAACAAGGTGAAGGATCGAGGTCGAGGTGGTATCAATATAAATTTAGCTCGTCCTTCACCACTGCAACTTCATGCCAACATCTTGCTCAAATGAATATTCCATGGAGACTAATTGGTACAGATCTGCAAAAGAAAAAGCAACACACAAAAATATTTACACATATACATATGAGAGCATTTATATATATATATATATATATATATATATATATATATATATATATATTA
>OVAN01003915.1:0-27420 GCA_900406275.1 Anastatica hierochuntica
AAAACACTAAATGGTTCGATTTAACCCGAATTATCCAAGTAAATAAACCCATACAATACAATAATTATTATGTTCTAACTTGGTTCAAACTATCTTTTTAACCCAAAACAATAAATACTATTCGATTTCTCAGTACCAAACATATCTAAAATAAGACAAAATATGTTTTAGGTAAATATGTGAGATCTATTTTATACTGTAAGTTTATTGCTTTCTAAAAACTCTCACAATTGATGTAATACGATACCGAATACCGAATACCAAATATATTTAATGTGAAAAATGAAAATCATATTAGGTTTTGAAAATTCGAATGGAGATTTTGCGATTACTTTTTATTTTGTTAAAAAGATCTCTTAGCTTTGGAATTTGAATGTACAATAGTTGTTTTATTATTTTATTTATTTTAGGATACGAAAATATCCATTAATTTGTTTGATACGAATTGTAGTTTTAACTTAAATTTTTTTTGAGTAACTAATTATCCCTTAAAACACTCTATATTTTGATTCATGTCAAGCACGAAATTAAAATATTGAATAAAAATTTATGTAATTAGTTTCAATATATTTTTTATTTTTTCATTATATAACATTTACAAAAATTTAATATTTACAATTTTAAAATTATGGATCTTGATCCAAATTCATGTATCATGCATATTAGATATAATCATATATTTAACTGGATTTAAATTTTGTAGACATGTATTAGATCTATATTTAAAAATTAATTAAAACAGTTGAGATTTCCACCATGCATATAATATTAAATTTGAATATTTTGATTGGTTATTTTTTTTGATGTGTCCCTTAAATCACTCACTGAGTGACACATAAGATTTTTAAACTTCATTTTCTCTCTCTGTCTCTTCAATTAATATATAAGATATTTGGAAACAAACTAAGTTGTAGACTTAGTATTAAACCAACATCTTCCTCAAGGATATTTTCTCTGATTTTATTAATATCCCAACCCTTTCTATCAGAGAGTATAAAGACCTTAACAACAACCACTTTTTCCATGGACTCAAATATGCGTTGACGAGGTCTTAGTGGCTTCATCGATAACCAGTTGTGAGTCCAAATTGATGTATATGAGCCTTTTCTAATTACTATGTGCATCCCACGTTTAATCAAATTTCTAACGAGTAGAGAACGACATATGAAAGATGGTTTACGGTCAAGAATTGCTTCCATAATGGTCGAGCTCGTCTAGTAGATTCCTTTGAGGACGTTTGTCGCCTTGCTATTTGGCTCTTGCATTAATCTCCATACTTGGAAACCTTGTCCACCTTCTCTCTTAGGCACTTATAATCGATCTCAAGCGAACCAAAGCATATCCTTCATCCCCAAACTCTTGCTCCACCAAAACTTCGCTAATTTAGCTTCAATTTTTTCACATACCCCTTTCGATAATTTGAAACAATTCATTATGTAGACCAGGTGAGCTAAAGCAACAGTTTTAAGAAGAACCTCTTCACAAGCTTCCGAAAGAAATCTATTGGACCAATGATTTGTTCGTTATTGAATCTTTTTGACAATGAACTTGAAGATATCTTGCTTCTTTCTTCCTACTTTCCCCGTAACCCAAGTACTTCTCGATATCTCCATCATTATGAATATTTAACAGTCGATGCAACCTTGTTTTAACTTCTCCTTGTACCTTAGATCCAAATGTAATGGCAAATTTGTGAAGATTCACAGCCTGACAGGAAACAGTTTCATACACCTTCAGCGTTTGCATTATAGCCTTACAGTTAAAAAACAGAGAACTCAAGAACGCTTTCCAAAACTCTATATCACATAGTTTTTTTTTATTGAGAATCTAAATCAATAAGTAATACAACTTCTTTGATTGGTTTTATACAAAGATCTCTTTGTCACCTACGATTCATACTCTAAGCAAGTTTCTAAAAAGATCAAACTAATCTCTATTACTCTCTTGCATGCCTCACAACGCTCTTTGCGCAGAAAAATAACAAAAAAAATTTCTCTCTATTTTAAGGTCTAACCTAGAATGATTCTACCAAAATTGTTTTTATACTTTCCTTTGGTGAATCTTTTTGTTGGGTCTTTTACATGATTTTCACATGGCTAAATCTCAAGGATGTCGATTTTTTTTTCATCCAGAATATTCTCCTTATGCAACTTAAAGCCACGTTACTTTATGTTTTCCACGTCAAGCTCACCCTTGCTACACCAATACTTTCATTGTTCTAGCTAACCAAGTTGAACTCCCTTTCAATCTCCCTTTTTTGATTGTATTTGTCAATTCAAGCTCCTCATGTAACCATCAAGAACACACTACATATACAAGTGCATATTATCCAAAGTATGAACACAAACCTACATAATCCTACAAAAGATTTTATTGAAAACTTTTGTAATTACTAAATATCGGAAATATTTGTATACTGTATGTGGCTCCACCATTTGGGCTTTTATTGTGTAGTCTTCACCATGTAATTAATGATACGAGTATAATGTTAATACATCGATACTGATTATTATATTTAAACATTTCAAAGGAATCTCCCAAAGATTTGACCAAAGTAATAGAATAGAAAAGAAATTTTGGACCCACGAGCCGAGAAGTGGCTCAATGGTTAAATCATCCGATGAAAAGAAAAAGGCATCTTTATAAAATGATGAAACGACGGCTCAAGAAAAAGGCAGTTATTTTCTAACTGCAATTCGGTTTCAGTCGATTTTTTTCGATTTTTTCTGTTTGATTCTTCAGTTCCGGTTATTATGTCCATCCCCGTATTTTACCTTCACTAACTAGCGCATATTAAATATTTATGTATTTCGTGAAACAGAAGTGGAAAAAAGCAACTCGTTGGGTAAAATATATTGTTTCTCCACTAAATTAAAGAAGACCTGCAACACTGCCGCCTTTATCATAAATACAATACTACATACGTAGGCTTAAAGTTCACTAAAAATTCCAAACACACCCAATTTAATTGTCATTCTAGACTTAATGCATTTTGTGTTTCGGAAGGTGTTTGATGAAATAATTAACCCAATTTTTTGCGAGCTTCACATACCTACCAATGAGAATTGATGATTAGAATGTTTAATGAACTAGATGGACTTGTTACTAATTCATCGTTTATTTGCAATTGGGAAATTTGTCTAATTATGTGATTAATAAAGTTTTTAGTGTCATAGAAATGGATTTGTAATAATTTTGAGTTTCACACTATAAGATGGTGTTTAATCCAATGTTTGCCTTTTATTTGATTCTTCATTTTTTTCGTGAAAGTTAAAAACATGGCCTATTGCCTATTTTATCTTATTTTCTTATTTTTGTTTTGTTCTTTGCATTTATTATCTCTTAGCTAGTAGTTCCATTACTCTCTTATCTAAATTCTTAACTTAGAAAGTTGTGTTGCATTCCTAGTGCTTAGAACACTACTAGTTTCTTTGGATTAGATCCTTAAATACTACAACGCATTGTCTTGTCTTTGCGGTTTAGTGACTTGTTAGTTGATTAAGTAACTTATAAATGTAAAATTTGAATTGATTAATCAACAACAATTTCTTTGTAAAAATCGAAGTGATGAATCAAACTTTGCATTTGTTGTGGATTAATCAATTCAAGTTTTACATTTATAAGTCCTTGATCAACTAACAACTCACTATAACGCAAGAGTATGACAATGCATTGCAATATCTAAAAGTCAAACCCCAAGGAACAAGTGATCTAAGCACTAGGATTGCAACAATGTTTCATAAGCTAAGCAATTAGATAAAAGAATGATGGACTACTAGCTAAGAGATAAGAAATGCACAGAAAAAAAAAACAAAGAGAAAAATAAGATATTAAAAAAACCCATCAAATCATGGGTCTAAATATCATGAGAATGAATTAACAATTAAACAATGATGTAAAGATTGGATTTAAACCATCCTTGACCGTAGAACTCACAATATGACTAAACCATTTCAACAACACTAATGACTTTATTAATCACGCAATTAGACAAACTTTCCAATTATAATAAATGATCAATCGGAAGTAACAACTAACATGTCCAGTTCACTAAACATTCTAATTGTCAATTTTCATTGGCTAGATATGTGAAACTCACAAAAGATTAGTTCAAACATCTCATCGAACAGATTTCAAGAAACAGAGTTCATTAAGTCTATAATGACTTTTATAAATCTAATCTAGCATAAAAAACAACCTAAACTATCATTATTCAACCTAATCTAACAGAATCCTATCCGACTAAAGATTACTCGCTAATAACCATGAAAATCCATTGAGTTATCACTAATCTCTGAAGATTTGTGTTAGAAGAAGAGTTGAATAGATAAATAAGATGAAATCTAGAGAAATACTCATATAAATGTAAAAGTTACAAAGAGTTTGGTGCGAAGAACAATAAAAATTCTAAGAAAATCTAGCTTAGGTAACTTAGGGTTTTCTTTGGCTTTTAATGTGTATTTCTACGCTATAATTCTGATTAGATTAATCTGGGAAATCTAGTTCAAATCTGGGCATTCCTCAATGCTCCAGGGAAATATGGAACATGCACAACTTCGTATAAATGTTGCTCAGGTCGGGCTTTATTCTATTTTCTGCTTCAGGTGGGTACGGAGCAAGCGTAGCTCCCTATGATTGATAAACATGTAGATATGTTTTCTAACGTTGGATTCTTCATGAAGATGCAGAGCATACACAACTCCATATATGATTTATAGCACACATCAAGAGTACCTCATTGTTTTACTAAGTAAATACAGGGCAAGCACAAGTCCGTATAAATGCGTGCTAAGTATGTGTAAATTTGTTCATAATCCAAGCCTTTTTCGTCTTTGTTATATTTATCTTTTTCGTTTCAAGTCGTTCCTCAAACTCTATTCTTCAAAATAGATCTTTCACATGTCTGAAAATGGACTCAAACATGTTATATGTAACACTAAATGCATGTATGACTTAGAATGATTAAACTAAATTAAATAAGACTAAAAATAGAACCAAAACTTCTAAACAAACTAAAGATTAAAATTATAACAAAATCAATGATAAAAACCATGCAATTTATACAAAATGTCACAATATCGGAGAAGTGAAAACATTAAGAACTAGGGGATCAAGGGGTCTCAACATTTTAGGCAGTTGAGGAAGCAAGTTACTTACAAAACTTATAAATAAAAGTCGTCGCATTCATATTAATTCTAGGTACGAACTCTCCCAATGCACAATTTTACTAATTGAAAAACTAGATGTATAACGCACTTTATTATATAAAGCGGAACGTGTTCGACGTGAGCTTGACACGTCGTTAAATTATAACTTGTTAAATTTTAACACGTATCACTAATCGATCGGATTATCGACATGTGTCAAGTATTTAAAATTTCCAATTTTGTGTAAGCAAAATTTTTATTTTACATAAATAAGTAAATTTTCTATTTCTATTAAATATTGAAAGTTGAATATTAAATATTTTATTTCTATTTAAACATTCAATATTAATTATTATATATGCAAACATAATAAAATTATAATATTTAATTAGGAACGTTGTTTCAAATGATATTAAAAATCTTAGATTAATTTAAATAGTATTGGTTGTAGTTCATAATTTTTAATAACTAATAATAATTGTAGTTTATATTTTAAATTTACAGGTTATAGTTACATAAATTTCAATTTTAAAATCTAAATCTTTTATGATATTTTTATATTTAATTTTTCATGTATCAATAAACCTTATCTAGTCTATATATATATTGGAAGGTGTAAAAACTCATGAAGTCAATAGACCAGCACATATTAGCGTCTACCTGCATTTGACCTTAAATTAACTTGCAAATTTCCTATACAGAACACATGTATCCGGGGATGTCACTGTAGAAAGAAAAACAACTTGACATTACTATTTTATTTTGTAATAGTACTTTTTTTTATTAAACCGTAATAGTACTTCACACTACTATTTCATCCAACTAATTGAGATTTCATTTGAATTGGTTAAGTTAATTTATGGTAAATATATTAAATTTTATTATTTTGGTTGAAATTTACATTAAACTTATAAGTTAGGAGATATGGTTTAAATTATCCAAAGCATAAAATCAGTTATCATATTAGTGAACAGTAGTATATATTTTGTTTTTTTTTTCAGTTCTTAAATTTAATTTGAAGTCTTTTGAATTTTGCTTTCTTTTGGTTTAGGTTTTTGGTTTGTCTTGGTCAGGATTTGGTTTCGAGGCTCCTGAATATCCGAAGTTCAAATATACGCTTAAAAATTCAGATATCAGCGGATATTCGGTTCCACATTTATATATTTTTAATTAAAGATAGAAGAAAAATTAAATTTATAATAGAAAATCAATAATTAATATACCTCATTAAAAACTTTTTCGAAAATAAAATAAATCTCCTATATATTATTTGAGAAGTAGTTTAAGTGAATTGTGTTTACTTGTCAACTTCTTAGACCATTCACATTAAATTGGTATAATTCTATTGGTCAACAATTTTCTATATTTTCCTTCCAAGAAATATTAAACTATTAAATTCACCACCTTTAAATTGTTATACATTTAAAACTCTTCAGAGTATTCATAAGATATACTAATATTTTCTTTCTCAATAACTAAAAACATAATACCCAAATGATTAAAAGAATATATTAACTCAACAAATAAGATATATTATCGACACCTAACAATCAATGCTCAAATGATATATTTTTCAAACAAAGTAAGAAAACAATATTTGAACATAAGTTTTATGAATTCTATAAAAAAAAAAAATATTTTAACATACGAATAATTATTTGAAATATTCAAAAATACTAACTAATATTATTTTATGAATAGATTTCAAAGAGTCGGTTCTGAGAATTGAAAATTTTCTAACTTCATCAATCTCTACCAAAATTAAAGCAAAAGACGAAAAAATAATGAAAAAATTTACTATAATAAATTATTTATTTTTTACACTTGAGAAATTTGACAATACTCAAAAAGTAATTTATATAATCTAAACATAATATCAAAAATATTAATTAATAATATTTTATGAATAGATTTCAAAGAGTCGATTATGCGAATTGAAAATTTTCTAACTTCATCAATCTCTACCAAAATTAAAGCAGAAGACGAAAAAAATAGTGACAAAATTTACTATCATAACTTATTTATTTTTTACAATCGGATAAATTTGACAATACTCAAAAAGTAATTTATATAATCTAAACATAATATCAAAATTATAAAGAAAATATGGTATATAAATATCATAACATTTTTAAACACATAAGATTTGTTACATCATCGAAATATATATTTCATAATTTTTTCCGCACAATGTGCGGATGATCACCTAGTTTATAATTAAATGTTAATTAATTTCCTTTTTGTTATTCTTATATAGAAATATAAAATTGAGATAGATCTAAAGTATATTATTAAAATAGAAGAAAGTTTCTAATAATAATAATGCGTTATAAAGCGGGTAAGATACCTTAAAAATTTAGTTATAATATTAAAAATATAAATTGATAACTGGCGTAGTAAATACCTGTATAATTAGATTTACTAATATTATATATGTTTTATTATGTACTCTATGATAGAAAAAAGTTCAAAAAATTTGACCAAAATATCTGAAAACATGCTCCTAAATAAATTATAGAAGTCTAAAAAATAGATTTTAAATTTTAGATAGCGTAAAATTATTCCAATTGACAACGATTAAACATAGATTATAATGTTTTGTATGTTTTTTTACAGTTTTAAGATTTCATATTGACCCTTGACACAAAATAGAAATCTATTTAATACAAATATAGAATATAGAAAAGAAAAAAATTAAGGAAATATTTTCAAATAATTTTTTTCTTTTTCTTTTTCTGACTTTTAAAGAGTTACATGATTTAAAAGGAAATTTTCTTCTATTGAAATAATAAATTTCTTCTATTTTTAATGATAGATTTGAACTCGCTTTCTATGCTAAAATTTTAATAATAATATTAAAAATCTAAATTAAAAAGTGACATAGTAAAGATCTATAAAATTAAATTTACTGTTATTATATATGTTTTATTATCAAAAATTTTATTTTGTATTTCATTATAAAGAAAATTTAAAAAAGTTAAGTGATTTAATACACATTTATATATAAATCTATTTTTAAATGTTATAATATCCAGATCCATATTCGAATATATGGAACTAAAAATCTCACTATTCGGATTCATTGATTCTATGAAATTACTATCCGGGTCTCGATATGAACTCTCTGAATATTAATCATTTCTAATCGACGAAATGGATCTCAGATAACCGATAATAGTTTCATCCCTAGACTTGCATTAGGATTTTGACTAAGTAATGCGGAAGTATATTCTCCGTCGTAACAGATCTAAAGTAAATTTAAATTCTACCTTGTGAGAGTTACTTAAATGTTTAACTATATATAAATGAGATAAGTTAGTTGTGAAACGAGAATTTTTAGTTTCATCAATGATTGTAGTCAAACTATGTGTCTCATGCGTTCTTTTAAATCTGGTATCATAATGTGTTTGGTTATATGCAATAATATCCAATTATTTCTTAGATGGGCAATGAGTATTTTTTGCAAAATCATCGCTCATTAAAAAAATAAGACATCTAAATCTAGATGTGTAAGTCAATAAATTGTCAACTTTTATGTGTTGCCTTATTTTCTTTTTGTTTGTCACCATGTCTAAAAAACTTCAACTAATGATTTTTTGTCGTACAATTAATGATTTAGTAGATGAAAGCTTTTATATGAAACTAGATAAGTACTCGCGTGATACGCGAATAAAAACAAAATATTTAGTGTCTAAAATTAATAATATGCATAATTATAGTTTGTACGTTTAGGTTAAATTCTCTTTAAATCATCCGTTGGCTCGTGTAAATAAATTCTAGACTAAAATCTACATTTAGTTTTTCATTTATTGTATATTTACCACAAATAAAAAATTGTTAGATTGTCTTAGATTACTGAAAATTTATAAATAATAATATTTTTAAATGAATAAAGTGTCCTTAAATAAATTATATATTATGTATTACGTAAAAATGATTTGAATAAACATCAACCGTTTTTAAAAACTTCCGAACCTTAATTATTCTTACATGTTTGATAATTCTTTTATAATGATTCGAATGTAAAAAATTAAGATGTACAAAAATTAAAACTTAAAATCAACTTTCTATATTATATAAAAATTATTATGAAAAACATGTATTAGATTATAATTTTTTAGTGTTACACATTATAGAATTTATGTGTATTTTATAAAATTTCTTTTAAGATTATACAGTTTCTTTTTATTTAATTTTTTAATAAGCTAATTTTTCTTTTTTGTTAAATTATATCTTTTAAGAAGTAAATAACCAATAATAGGAAAATTTATATTAATTTCTATTTCTATATTGAGACATGTCACGATCTAAATTAAACATTGACATATGTCGAAATCCGGTGAGTTACAATTTGTTTACGTGTCGCATTTACTTTGAACGTGTTCAGCTTTACATAATAAGATACGATTGTATATATTGACAGCCCATATGGCTTTAGCAAATTATTATTGTTATTTTTTTATTGTGCAGACACTGGAAATGATGGATGCCAATAAACCACACTTGTTTTTAATGCGTAAACGTAAAAAAATGGTGAGATGATACCGTTACCTAAAAAAAAACGTTAATGGTGTGATTTTACTGGAAAATGTACGTTTTTGTTCGTGTCTTTTTTTGCATGAACTATTATCTCGTGCATTTTTTTATTGAACATTCACAAAATCCAAAATTTTACACGAACTTTAATTTCAGTGTGTAAATGTGAGTTGACTGAAACAAAAGTTAGTCAACCGTTAAATGATGGAGAAAAGTGCTTATTTCACTCTGTACTATATCGTGCTATATCGTGCTTTTTTCTACGTAAACTATTATCTTGTGCATTATCCTTACTGAATATTCACATAATTAAAAAAAGCATGAACTTTAATTTTAATGCGTAAATGTGAGTTGACTGAAACGGAGTTAGTCAACTGTTAAATGCTATAACTAAGATGATACCGTGGCATCCAGTTCTATGTTTCAAGTCCAAAATGATGTTGTTTTAGGTGTTGAAGTAGAAAATCCATATTTATTAGAAAACAAGTATTTGATCTCATATCTTTTTGGGTCAAACATCCTAAGGATGAGTCATCAGGTTCAGGTTTTCGGGTTTTCAAATTTAGGGATATATGATCCATTCAGTATTTTGGATTTTCAGTTCGAGATCGGTTAGGGCTCTATGTTCGGTTCGAGGGTTTTGATTTCAGAGGTTTTTGAGTTTCTTCAGTTAAATTTACTTGAAATACTCATATTATCCTCAAAATAACAATAAAACACGAAATATTCATATATAACAATAAATTTAAAGCATGACCTTGGTTCGACTCTTTTGAGATGCATAACTTTTTTCAAATGAGAAGGACAAAACGGTATTTAACATCGGTTTTTTTGCTAAGAAGAAGAAAAAGTTGACCATAAAGTTAATTACGATTTTTTCTTTCTCCGTAAAAAAAGTCAAGCATCTCAAAAGAATCGAACTCAAGCTACAACAAAAACAAAACAAGCCCTTAAAACCCCGAAAATTTATTGTTAGATATGAATATTTCAGGGTTTTATTATTAGTTTGAGGATTATAGGAGTATTTCAAATAAGTTTCTCGAACAAAGCCAAAAAACCCCGAAATCATTGAACTGAACCCCCCGAAATCATTGAACTGAAATCATTGAAATCATATATCCCTAAATTCGAATCCGAACAATTCGAGTTACTCGATTGTCTAGCCTTATGTTGCTTGGTCCAAAAGATATGAGATTGAATTCATGTTTTCTAATAAATATGAATTTTTTACTTTAACACCCAACATAACGTCATCTTTGTGTCGAAACGTACAAACGAATGTCACATGTTATCCTAGTCAGAGTATTTAACGGTTGACTAAACTTCATTTCCGTCAACTAACATTTACGCACTAAAATTAAAGTTCAACTATTTTTTTGAATTTTGTGAATGTTCAGTGAGGATAACGCACAAAATAATAGCTTATATAGGAAAAGACACGACCGATAAAATACATAGTGAAATAGATCATTTAGTTTTTGAAAATATTGTATACGCATATCATTTTTTAATTTTCGTATAAAACTATTAAAATATTTTTTGTACTAATAAGATATTTTTTTCAAATACTACATTAATGCGCTAAAGTTAAAATTGAAATTTTATTTATAAATTTATATTAAACTTGTGTAACAAAAATAAAATATTAAAACAAAAAACTGATTTTTTATATTTAAAATATTATTATTACTATTATAAATTTTGAAAAACAATNGTCCTTAGCATGAGACAAATCTTCACTACAGTTATCCACCTGACACATCGGGTAGTTCCCACCCGGAGATCCAGACCGAATCTTTTTGTTCGGTCTGGTGTTTTCCGTCATCGCAGTGGTGTCTTCCACAGCGTTTAACCCACTTCCCAGATTCCTCTCTTCTCCTCCCTCCTTAGCTCCAAACTGTGTCTCGTTGACAAGACGAAGCACCTCTGCCTCCACCGGCTTAGCTTCGAATCTCCGGCAATCCCAATCCCACATCTTAGAGTTCCACTCGTCTCTATGCTGATGCTGAAGCTGAGATGGAACCATCTGGTAATGATTCGACATCTGGTAATAAAGTTTTCGTTTTCTCCCCACCGGAGAAAGTGACTGATGAGTGAACATCGGAGCAGCAGCCACCTGAGCACCTACCTCCTCCATCTCTCTCTCTCTCTCTCTCTCTTCACCGTTCAACACTTAAACCAAACAGAAGAATCGATTCGACCCTTTCTTCAAATCGTGAACAAAGAAAAACTTTTAAGAAGCTTTAACACTCTGCTTTACTGNATTTTTCCGACAAAACGAAAAATTGTTTGTGAAACCAAAAGATCAAGTATTATACTACGGTTAAAAAATCATGAACAAGAGGGACAAAAGAAGAGAGAGAGAGAGATTGGTAGTATATAAAAAGGAGAGAGGTGTGAAGTCCGAAGCATCGTATAGTATTTAGCTTCATTCCTTCTTTTGCTCTGTTCGAAGAAAGTCTTCCTTTTCTCTCTCTCTCTCTCTCTTCTCTTCTGCCATTTTCTAAGTTCTCTTCTCTTCCTCTTCTGCTCTGTTTCTTAAAGTCAGAATAAAGATAGACAGAGAGAGATAGCAGAGATTTTTCTAATCTTAAAGAAAGTGAAAAGGAAGAACAAGTTCGAACTATATCAGCTCTGCTCTTTGTTTGCTTCTGATTCCTTCTCACCTTCTTCTTCTTCTCTCTTCTAAAAGAGAAAAAAACGTAAGTCTCTCTGCCTCTCTCTCTCTCTCTCTCACTAAAGAAGAGAAAATCGTGAACAAAGAAAAACTTTTAAGAAGCTTTAACACTCTGCTTTACTGGGTTTTCTCTTTCTCCAATTAAGAGATCTCTCTCACTCTCTTCCATCATTTTCTTCTCCATGCTCTGTTTTTAACTTAGTTTACTTTCAGATCTAGAGGCAAACACACAAAATGTCGGCGGGAGTGAATCAAGGAGAAGAGGCCATAGTACCAAGCGGAAACGACAACGAAATAGATCAGAACAACGGAAACCACGCCGGGAAAACCGACGAACACGACGGCTCCGGTGGTTCTAAACTAAGCAATTTCCTCTGGCACGGTGGCTCCGTCTGGGACGCTTGGTTCAGCTGCGCATCTAACCAGGTCAACAAAAAAAAAATCCTTAAAAACTACACAATCTTTTTTTTCCAAGAAAGATTAAAGAATCATAAAGAAAAAGATCTGAGTTGTTGTGTGTTAATTTGCAGGTGGCGCAAGTGCNTTCCAAGAAAGATTAAAGAAAAAGATCTGAGTTGTTGTGTGTTAATTTGCAGGTGGCGCAAGTGCTTTTAACGTTACCGTACTCGTTTAGTCAATTAGGAATGTTATCAGGAATAGTACTTCAGATCTTCTATGGTTTACTCGGAAGTTGGACTGCTTATCTCATCACTGTCCTCTACGTTGAGTAAACAACCTTCAACTTCTTCAGATTCGAATCGAAAACCCACGAAGAATCCGATATCAAATCGCCCAAAATCGAATGTAAACAACCTTCAACTTCTTCAGATTCGAACAATTTTTTTTCGAAAAACGAATCTTCAACTTCTGGATTTCCCCGATCCAATTAAGGAAACAAGAGGAGAAAAGATTTGATTTTTTGATTCAACACTAGCTTCTTTCTCTCTTTGAACTCAAAAAAGTTTCCACCTTTGTCTTCTTCTTCTCGTTAAGCTTTTTCTTTGTTCTACTGTCTTCAACTCCTTACCTTCTACGATAACTTTTTTTTCCTTTTATTTGTTCTCTACAATGGATGGCACAAAGTGTAAATTTAAACAACAAAGAGGGTATTTGTTTATCTTATTCGAGAGCCGCCCATATGAGAGATAGTTGAAGGATCCAAGACATTTCCTTCTTTTTTTATCCGTTTTGTTTAATTTTAAAATTTTTAGTGTTAAAAAATTAAGATTCAAAAGTGTATATAAGTCTCATTTTAGAAGTTAGAAATACAATTTCCTCTAAAAATTATTAACACTGTTTTATTAAATTATTGTCTTTAATAAGTGGGTCTATTACATTCACATTTTTACATTTTTCTTATAAAAGATTCTAGTCAAACATATATTTTTACATTTTTCTTTTTTTTTTATAAAAGTCAACATATACTTGTTAAAGAGTTTTAAAAATTCATATGGTATATGAAAGTATATAATCATTGTAATATTAAAAAGTTTAAGGTTATAATGTTTTGCGTAACTAAAAGATAAGTGGATTCAATACATAAAGTTTAAGGTTATGAAAGTATAGTTTATCTGGATATCTATAATCTCAAATAATGTCACGTGTTCGAGCCGGTAGTGAGGGGTTGGCTCGTCACAAACGAATATTTTATCTGATTTGACTTTGTCTTAGAAGGATTAGGGGTCCAGGAATCTGAATTTCATGATTATTAAAAAAAATCTCAAATAAAGTTGCAGATTATTTAGTAAAGAAACTTTTCCATCTCATTTATGTATTTGAGTCTTTCGTTTATGACTTTATGTATTATGATGTGTTGTACACTTATTATATGAGGATCATGCATGATTAATAAAGTTTAAGACGTTTAATAAACAAAACAAAATTCAAACACGTTAACAAAGAAACACAAAGTAGAAATAAAAAATTCTTAAAAAACAGAATTATAAGCTTTAAACGGAATGAAGTTGACTTCAACAACAATAGATAGATTATAGTTAAAAGTTAGTAAGTCAACTCATGGAAAATTATATGAATATCTATAGTTATTATATGTGCAAGAAAATAATCATCCTAGTCGATATCATTACAATTGTATATTAATCTTAACATTTGTCAAAAAGAAAGGTGAAAAAAAAGACCAAAAGAAATTGTGTATTAAACCATTTTTAGTGTTGGTCCCAAGAACCAACTATTTTATAACTCATACCATGTTATATTGCTAGATTTTATTTAATTTGAGTACTATAGTTTAATTTATCAAAAAGATAAAGTCTCATAAAGATTTAACGTACTATAGTTCTAAACATGTAACATGCCTAAGTGATGAGTGATAACGAAACTATCGTTGAATTTTCTCATGGGCGCATAGAGTTCCTAACAAATTGTCTAATCATATATAGAATTCAGATGTAGAAAGTCTTATTGAAAAAAGAGAAATTCTCTTAGATAGCACACTTTTGTGTTTTTTTGCCACATGTAGCATACAAGCCCAAAATTTCCAACCATAGCATATTTAACACACGGTATACCGAAAATGCCCTGTCTAATTTTGGGTTTAGGGTTTAGGGTTTATGATTTTAGGGTTTAGGGTTTAGTGTTTAGGGGTAGGAAAAATGAGAACCCTAAGCCATATTTTAAAAATAGTCAGGGGTAAAATGGTCATTCTAACATTTTAAAAATGTTACACGTGGAAAACCCAAAGCCACATGCTAAACGTGTCCAAAAAATGAGAAAGTGTGCTATATTTGAGAATTGCCCTTAAAAAAATTTCTTTTTTATTTTACAAATCTAGTTTTATCAGAAAAGGTAGAAATATTCAAATCAAATTTGAATAAAAAGACATAAAAGAACTTGGGTTTGAGAAAGTAATATTTAAAAACATAAGTAATACAAGCATGGTTTTGTGTACTATTGAGTTTGGAAAGCTAGTTGAAAGAGCTCAAAATATGGGAGTTTAATACATTAAGCCGTTTTACCGTAAAGATGCTTACAGTAGATCAACTAAAAAAAGTAAGTTATGAAGTTTTACTAGGAAGAGCGATGATGGTTTCCATGGCCTCCATGATCATGTTTTCTTCGATTTCGAATTGTTATTTATACCATATTCTAAAAAGTTTGTGTTAGCCTAATATGTCTTCCTCGCCTTGTTAGATTAACTAACTAAGGTCAGAGACTTACTCTCTTCACTTAATTCAGTTGTTTACGTCTATATCTTGAAAAGTTCAACAGAAGGCTTAATATCTTGTTTCTACAAAATGATCATTTAGAAATACTTTTATAGATTTTAAAGATTAGTTTCATCTTCATTTTGGAATGATACAATTTTAGTTTGCGACTGGTTCTTTTTGAAATGGGAAATAGCTCGTATTTACGATATTATCAACCGAAAATATTTTCCATAGTAAAAAAGTTTTGAAATTTTATAGAATTTGAAAATTAGGAGGTGTTTCAACTTAGGATGGTCCATATTCACAAAAAAATTGTTGTACTAAGTTCTAAATCTAGACACCACGTTACGGGGCGAATCGTCGTCATCACGTAAGGTAAGAGGATAAACCAAAACAATACCACCCAAAACAAAACTGTCTATAAATAAAAAGACTAAAGAACTCATACATATTATGACTATTTACGAAAGTAGACATTGTGTTGTATGTAATAGAGATTGGACAAGACAAGAAGAGATAGAGAAAGGCCACACCCCACACGTACGGGGTTTTTATGTTCTCGTCCCTACGCGCATGCAAGTGGCTCCGTTGTCCTTCTTCCTCCTTCTTCTCTTATTGTAGAGAAAACTAAAAACATTGTTATTAATTCGCTATTTATGAGTTTTTAATATTATTATTAGAATCTGTCTATCATTTTAATCATTTCGTGTGTCGACTTTTTATTCGTTCTAGAGGGTGATTGGTAAGGATTTTAAAAGCTGTAGCTTTATTTTAAAATTTTTAAAGTCATAAATTATCCAATCAAGTTGTTATTAATTTGAAGTCTTAAAAGTGCTCCTAAAAATGCTCACAGTCTATTTCAATTTTTTTGTTCATAATCGTACACATTTTTCTTAAAGCCACCAAAACATGACTTTTACTTTTTTAAAAGTTACAGTTAATATTTTACAGTTTAAAGTTTCTACAGCAAAATAAATTAAATTAAAACTCACAGTCACCATTTTAGAAGTCCTTACCAATCACCCCCTATATAATCGATATAATCGATATGAGTTTTAGTTGGTTACTATTTTACAAGTGATGTTCATGAGATAAAAGAATGAATTGGAAAGTATAAAGACGAGGGGAATGTAAGAAGTAAACAGACATTTTTGTATAGTTTATAAGAATGAAATATGAATAAAAATGTAGAAAATGGGAAAAAAGGTTGCTATTTGAATAGTAGTTAAAATTTGTTGTAACAATTAATTAATTAAATAATTTGGAAAAACATTATAACATATATAGTGATTGTATTTACTAACTATGGAAAACACATATAGTACCTATGATATTTACGACTTGACCAAAAAATACATAGCATCTAAAATGTGGCAACTTTTATTATGTACCCATTACCAAAACTTTAAAAAATTACTATAATCTACCTTTTTTTCTTTTATATATTTTTATGAAAATATTTTCATTTTTACTCTCTACTCTTCATCGGATATTATATGGGATCCAAATTTTTTTGTATTTAGAGATCTCTTATATTAGTATGTTTTCACTAGTATAGTGGAATCAGAAATTTACAAAAAGAAAGAAAAAAAAAGAGAAGAAGAGTGGGATTGTTACGTTATTTTCTATAAAATGTCATCATTGTGCGTGTGTGTGTATTTATATATAATGCAAAAAAAGATGAAAGGGAAATTAGCTGCGAGTTGGTACGGAAAGAGGAGAGCAATGGATTGGACCATAATGTCACTAATCACTAAACAATGTGCTCTCCATTGTTGGTTGTACTATATACGATGACACTTCTCTAAGAGCACCTTCAATATTTTAGCACGAAAACATAGAAAAAAATAATAAAATAAAAGGTGGGTCCCGCACAAAATTAAGGATTCGATCTTTAAGTCTCTTGTATAAGGATCGATCTTTGGAGAGAAACATTATTGTTCGCGGGTCCCACCGACACGTGGCGGTCCGCGAATGGTCATTTTTTTCTTTTTCTTTTTAAAAAATTTGGCAAAAAAATAAGTAATAAAAATATATAATAATTGTTTTTAAGGATTCCAACGGTGGATACACCGTTGGAGATGGTCTAAGTACTTGACCTCCCACTTCTTTTTTAGATTTTTTTCAGTATTTACCATGTATTAACGACTACTCTCTCTGTTTCGCAAAAAGTGTCATTCTGACATTTTTCACGCATACTAAAAAAATTCTTAAAAATTCTTACATACCCTTCATTAATACTTTAAAAAAAAATTTCTCTCCAATTAATACATTAAAACATTGAGGTTGAAACCGGAATTTCACTTATAAATTTGCATCGAATATGCAAAACGACACTTTTTGTGAAACAAAATTAAAACCTCAAAACGACACTTTTTAAAAAACAAAGGGAGTATAACTCCAGGCTTTCCAACTAGGTTGGATATTTGGGTACCCGATTGAGTTCAGTTCAAACTTGTTAATATACTGTAAATACGAAAAAATAAAGAATCTAAAATGGAAGTGAGAGGTCTAGTACTTAGAGAAGTGTCATGATACATAGTACAACCAACGGATTACATAAATTGATCACAAAAGTAGCCACACACACACAAATTACGGACCGTTAATATTATTTTAAAAGACCATTAAATACATAAGACGGATCCTATTTCATAAATTTACTAATGGAACATAACATGGTTTTGATCTGTCCAAAGAAGCTAAATATTGACTTGTAATAGTTTTTGCATTTGCTTGAAATGTTTACTGATTGTCTCTATATATCATCAGATTCGGGCGGCGTTTTAGTAATAAATAAATGCATTATTATCAAACGAAAAATTATGCCCTCCTAATAATTAAATGTTACTATATTTTTGTTTGTTAGCTGCTTCATTAACGGCGTATACTATGAAGTTATTTATTTTGTTTCAATATAGCATTTTATATGAGGCCCTGATTAATTATTTCAATGTGACATTATTTGGTGAAAAATTATACCAATACTTAAAAGGATTTGTGTGTCGCCCGACATAATTCTCTTCCCAACATCTTATGGAATAAAGTATTTTTTTGTTTACATATACTCATAATTTATAAGTATATACCTCTATATAAATGGATCTTCATGTCTAATGTATGTATATGTTTTTGACTCATTTCTATTATCTTATATATAGATCAACTATTGAATGAGAAGAGCAAGTGGGTCAGTGGTTGTACCATCTCTACTTCCGTCTTACAGAATCAGAGTTCGAACTCTGCACCTGCTTCTAGCGAGAGAAACTACTTGCCACTATGCTAGATGACAAAAAAAGATTAACTATTGAATATATTTTTAATTCATTGGTCGACTATTCTTAGAGCTTTTACCAAAAAGTCAGCAAAAATATATGGAAAGATTATACAAAAATGTAGGATTGAACTTTTAAATCGATCTAAAATATACAAAAAAAATAAAATCCAGCGTTGGTCCTGAATTTGATACTACTTACAAAAAAAAATACCAGTTTTTATTTTACAATGTCTCAACTACGCTTTTCGAAGATATTTAAATAATCTACCGTTAGTGTTAGAGAAACTCCACATTGAAAGTAAAAAGAATTCTATAATAGTATATAAAAAGTTATGAGTCACTCAATTAATTGTCAATTAGTTTTGAATTAGAAACTCATGATTTTTAATATGATATCGGAGCTATGGTCACAAACGATTTCCCACAAAAACAATTTTCCATATTCAAAATGGCCGAGATAAGTGATTCGTTTTGTTGTGGTCCGAGATGTTGTGTATGCCCCGCTCACATCTCCAATCATGGATCACTCCATTGCTAATTGATTTTGAATATACATGTAAAAGCAGTTTATGTAAAAGCAGTTTAGCTAAAATTAAAATCGAAAATTTTGTATGAATCATAAATGTAGTCGACTCTAGTTTTCCGAATTCCAGCTGGAAAAATCAATATATATATATATATATCCCAACTCAAGTAATATAAGAAGAACAAAATTAAAAGGTAACCAAAACGTAAACATGAATCGTTGGAAGCGAAAGGAAAATAAAAAAAGAAAGTCACATGGTGGTCCAAAGTCCAATCACAGATCAAACGTGCAATGTATTGAGCCTAATCTCACAACATCATCATGCAACATGCTTCTTACCACCAACATCGGCATATTATTTTTATTTTCATTTTTTCATATGAAATTGTTCCATCTCCATCATATATATTCATATATGATAAAGGTTCACCAAATCTTTACAATATTTTCTGTTGGAGAAAAAAAGAAATTAAAATTTCGCATTCCGAGTGTTATCCTATACACACATATATACATGTGTGTGTGGGTTAAAGATAAAAATCTCATTAGCTTAGAATTTATAAAGTAATATATAATACATATAATTCGATTTTGTCGGTTTTGAGTTAAAAGTATATGAAACTTAACATGATATCAAAATAACTCGATTGTGAATGGTGTTTCCACAAAAAAAAATCCACAATTTTTAATTATAACATTCACATGATGATAATTATTCAATAATATATAATATATAAGCACGAAACTTATGAAACTTAACAATATGCTCTCGAATATTTTGTTTTTTTTATAATTCATTGATAAATCTCAGACTTTAATTGATCCAGATTAATCTTCGGGGGAGAGTGGTCTACGAGTAGATTCTCTATCTAGGTTTGAATGGACCGGAAGCAATAATACATACCCGTATGGAGTGTCTAGAGACAATCGTGCGGTAGTTCCGTTCGATATGATTCGAAATTACATGTTGTTTACCACACGAAACTGTCATTACCGTTGAACCACGATGTTTCGGACAAGAATCTTCCGTTTCTGTTGATACATAGTGTTGGAATATGCAATGACTTTATATAAAAAATTGACTTATCAAAATGTGAAAACTAAACCGAATAATATAAAATAAACATGTGATTTTATATGAAAAAAATGTTCACTGAAACGGACGTCTTATATTGCTAAATTTGTTGTGAATTAAAATTACATTTTTAGCGAGTTTATTATGTGCAGAAAATCCTTTGGAAAAGAAAACGGTTCATTGGGACGTAGTCACATGACTCATGAGTTCATAATTTTCCATTATATTAATTACTTCTGACTATGGGAAGTTTATGATCCGTTCAGCTTTAATTCAAGAGACACAAAAATATATTCTCTTTGTTTTGCATAAAGTGTTTGTTTTGCATAAAGTGTGACTCTGACATTTTTTACACATATTAAGAAAATTATTAAAATGTTTTATACGTCATTCATTAATATTTTAAAAAAAATTCTCTCTCCAATTAATACATTAAAACAGTGAAGTTAAAACCGAAAATTCGCTTATAAATTTGCATCGAAAATGTAAAACAACACTCTTTGTGAAACAAAATTAAAACCTCAAAATAACATTTTTTAAAAAAACGAAGGGAGTATATAAATAACCTTTGTGATAAAAAAAACATATAAATGATTTCTATAGAAAACTATAAAGTTATCTTATCTAATATATATGTAATATCAAAAGTCAAAACCTTTCACATTCTAGATTTGAGAAAACGACTCTTCACAAAGCATTGTGATAGCAAACGGTGAGCAGCATGATCTTAACCTTTTTTTTTTTAATAGTTGACACAAACTTTTTTAAACAGATATTTTTAGCATATTATTACTGTTTTTTAGTTAACAAAATATTCATTTTTTTCCATGTCAAAATAATACAGGTATATGAAAACGTTAATGATGCCACGTGACTTGTGAATGTTAGCAATAGATTCGGCCAAGTTTGAACGCAAAGCTTACTTAATTTCCACAGCTATTGCTAAGTGTCTATTTCATATCACAAAAACGAATTATTTTATTTTATTGTCATGGGGAAAGGATTAAATTTAGATGTTGAGTCAAACATTTGGATAATTTTGTTTTTATCAATTTTTAAACTCTACATAATATTGTAGTTGAAACTGATCAAGCAAATACTATTAGGACATAGATGGAGTATGAGACATACCTTATCTGACTTTTGGACAGAGACATTTCTCTTAATGATTCTTATAACAATGATGCATATAATTCATATAAATAGAAGACATGACAATATTGCTTTAATATAAAATATATTATTGTATTATAAAAAAAACTGAAATACTTGTTCCTTAAGACATTATACCCAGCAAGCAAAACCAATCTAATGTTTTCGTCGTCCGTGTGAAATCAATGAATCAAAGCTTCCACTTTAAAAGAACCCCCAAAAAAACCAAAAAAAATAAAAGACCAAACTCAATCCAAACTAATTAAAGATGAGGAGCCAAACAAAACTTACTATAAAAGAAAGCACAACAAGAGAAACTGTGAGTGTAAATGTGTGTGTGCCACTTCTTCATTTTTTTCTTATATGAACCAGAGATTTTCAGGAGAGAAGGAGAGATTCGCGTTACCGAGAAGGAACAACGCCAGGGCGACAGCAACTGCGAGTCCAATCCACATCCATTGCCGCAGTTTTCTATGGCTTCCTCGGTTCCTTAATGGTAGAGGGATTGATTTCGACTTGTTTTGTTTGAGAAACTTTGATGATGGTTTGTGGGATTTCTTCTCCTCCGCGGTTTGTTTCTTTGGAATTTCAATCTCCCTTGGGGTTTCGATTACAGTTTCTGATGTCTCGGTCGGGGTTTCTGTTGTTTCTTCTGATGTAATAATCCCCTTTCTTCTCTCCTTCTTCCTTAGTTTCTTTTCTCGTTCCTACACAACAGAGAGTTGTTGTTCCATCAGATTAATGGCGAGAGACTACAGAAATTTGCGAAAACGGATAAGAAAAAGAAGGAAAGTTAGTTTACCTTCTCCCTTTCTTCTACTTCCTTCTGAGCCTTGAGAGCAGCTCTTGCTTTTGCCTTCTCTTCTCTCTTCTTCTTCCTCTCCATTGCCTCTTTCGCTTTTGCTATCTCCTCCAACCGAAGCTGCTCCTTCATTTTCGCAGCTTCCTTTTGTTTTCTCTTCTCCTCTTCTTTTTTAATTAACTCCTCTTCCTCTTTGGTTAACTTAGGTGGCTCTTCTTCCTCCTTTGTTGCTGACTTCTCTATCTCCTCTTTTACAGAAACCGATTCTTTGACAATTGGTGGAGGCTGTTCAGGTTTGACGGTCTTTTTAGATTTAGCGGTCTGACTCTTCTGCTCGGCGGGTTTTGCCACAGGCTTGTCATTGCTTTCAACTTTTGAACCTTCATCTTTAACAACTTTCTCTTGTTGTGCTGGAACTGGTGGAGCTGTCTCATGTTTCTCTGTTCTGTCACTTGAAGTTCGAAGTTTGTCAGTTCTTGTAGCATAAGTTATCCTGGGTGGTTCCTCATCGGGGCCTAGAGATCGTCCATCAAGGGTTCCTAGTCTTCTAACGGTACTTCTTGTGTTGCACCTTACATAGTACTTACGGAACTCCTCATCATTATTCCACATATTCATGAAATTCTCCACCTATTTAAAGACTATACAATGAGTACACGGACATACAAGGATTAGAACCGCCGTGTAAATTCGGGTTTTGCTTTACCTGATCAGAACAAAGCCTTTGCAGTGCTGCTCTGTCTTTCTTCAAAGCCATCTCACTTGCTGCCCTTGAATCATCTCTGTACTTGAAGAAATATTTGTTCTGCAATATGAAAAATAGTAAAAGTCAAGAATTTGTAAACATAGGTAGGAGAAACAGATGCAGCATCTGTATGTTTATTGTCCAGTTTCAGATGCTCTTTGGGTACCTTTTCTCGTTGTTGTTTCTTCAAATCCTGTAGGTGCGCAAATGCTTCTTGTCGAATAGCATCAGCAGCTCTGAACTTTTCTTGCAGTTTACTCTGTGCCTCCCATTCTTCATCACACTTTTTCTTAGCAGCTTTTGTTACTACTTCGGCTTTTGAGAGATCGTTTCTAAGCGCGTCCAGTTCCTTCCTCAACACCTGTTATCACAAAAAACGCCATGTTAAAGCTGTGTAAATGATATCCACAGAGAAAGAATGAGATAACTAAATCACCCTAATGGACTTGTAAATAGAGAAAACAAATGTGACAAGATAGGTTGAATCAACGTAGATAGACAAGAGCGGTTATGAACTAAAGAAATTGATGATGCATAAAATACAACTGTGAGAAGGTTTAGACAGTAGTAGTGTACCTTCAAACGCTCTTCTGTTTTCTCTTTGTCATCTAATGCTTGCTTCACTTCATCTTTGGTACCCATGCTCGAAGATATCTGTTCACGGAGTTGCCTCAACTGCTTTAGTTCACGAATTAATCCTTTTTCTTCACTCAGAGATAAAGTCTCATGTTGTATCATGTGTTCCATATTATGCACCTGATTGGAGGCAGAGCAATGGAATAAATATTAGCATAATCAAGTATGGCAAAAAAAAAAACTTGAACGAGACTTGGCTGGAAATGTGATAACTGGTAGTCTCACCCGCGAATCAATATCATCAACAGATGCAGCACTCTTAACCCGGCTAATCACAGACTGAAGGGCCTCAATTTCCTGCCGTTTTGAATGCATTGCTTTTCTTGCAGATCTCTCTTCTGCCATGGCCGCTTTGTAACTGATATCAGAGTCCTTACAGGTTGCCTAGAAATAACCATTTCAACAAACGTCAGGCCAAATTTGGAACAAACTGCTTTGCTTTTACTTTATTTACAAATAAAAAAAGCATTTCTTACACGAATATTTTGGATGTCCGCTCTAAGAGCATCCCTACTCTTTGTTTTCTGATCAACCTGATCTTCAGCATGCTTGAGTTGCTCAGCTAACTTTTCGTCATCATATCGTGGAACTCTAGGCAGAAAGTAAAACGGTCTTTTCTCTATCTCTGCCACCACAGTGTGTCCTTCAGAAGCAGGACCTTCTATTGTGGAAGATGGTAGATGTTTCTGAGCTTCTCCAATCTCACCAGTTGAGGCTACTGTATCATCTGTTCTATCAGCAGCCTCTCCTGAACACCACAATTTAGATATACTGTCGACTCTAGCCTTCTCATCCTCAACAGGACAAGAACATAACTCAATTTCATTTTCAATCAAATTATTACCTTCTTTGTTTTCAGCGGATTGGCTTTCCACAGAGTCTTTAGCTCCTGTATGTATGGTATCATTAGATGTAACCACTTCAGATTCACGATCCTGTGCACTGCTCTTAGTTTCAGATGCAACTGAGGCGGTAGCGCTACTTGTCTCATTTTTTTCCTCCCTAGAACCATCTTCTTCGCCTGCTATATCATTGTTGAGGAGAGGAGATTTTGTGCTGTCAAAGCTCTTAATATCAGAATCAACTTCATCATCTGTATTTATCGCAGATCTTTCTTTGATGTCTGATGTTTCCATCACAGAAGCTTCTTCAGGTGCTATATCCTCACACACATCATCAGGAGTGGTCTTTGTCGGATTCGCGTCTGAATTACTATTGACTACTCTGTTTATTTCACCATCTTCAATGATAGGTGAAGCAACATGTGTTTCAGTGCATTCTTTAACTGATTGCGCAACTTCAGATTTTGTGGCCGCTTCTGCTGAGCTTTCTGCCAATTCAGAGACAGCGGTCTTGGAATCTGACAAGCTCGAAGGTCCGTTGATGTTCATAGAGAGAGTCTCAGCACTCTCATGAGACACATTCCCAGAAAGATCTCCTGTAGGAATCTCTTTCTTTTCCTCAGCAGTGTTTAGACAAACATCACCACCAATATTTAACTTCTCCTCATTGTTGTTTTCTTGAATTTTCTCAACTGGAGCAGATATTTCATTCAAGATGGTAACTTCTTCTGACTCAGCGTTACAATCATCTTGAATTTTCTGGTTCGTGTCAACTCCATTATTTTCCGAGTTACCTTGAGTTCTGATGTCATCTAGATTTACACTTGTATCAATTTCAGAAGGTGCATCCTCATGTTCCGCATGGGATGGAAGTTTTTCAACAAGCCCAGATATCTCATCATGTTCTGATTCCTGCTGGTTGGTACAAGACAAGTCATCAAAAATAAAAGCCATATCTTGACTTTCGTGGTATAACTCTCCTTCGAGGCTATTCAACTCTTTGCAGATGGATGCATTGGCAATTATCAATGGGAAAGCGTCACCCCTGAATCCATTCTCAACCTGTACACAAAACTCGGCTTTAAACATCGACAACGGAAACTACGTAAAGTTCAGTTAATATGAAGTTATACCTCAATGAAACAACGTCCAAGAACACCACGGTGTGCATTTTCGACTTTGAATCTGCTTACACTCAACTCATCAAATAAGGCTCGTCTACACACTGCCCCTGTTACCTCCATTGACATGTAGCTACCCATATGCGTGTAGCGAAAACTGGCAGCAGAATGTTAGATAATAAAGGTTAGAAAGGAACAAGAAAATATCGGAAACTCTATAACACTTTGAATTTTATAAAAGGTTTACCTGATCCCATCATTAGTCAAATTTCGACCTCTTACTACCAAAGTTTTCTCTTCACCGGCAACCACAGCTATTGGCGACACTGAGATGAGCTCTGGTGAATTCCAAGTTCTCCAGGATTTGCTACATCGAACTCTACCTGTAACCAGTGACATGTTTATGAATTATGATCATGGGTTTTCGCAACTTCATGAGAACTTACCGTTTTTGTGGGATGCGAGCTGTCTGCCCGTGTTAACTAGAAATCTCGCGCGTCTCCAGAAATCAGAAGGAGAATTTTGTAGCAAAACACCAACCCGTTGCAGCAAGTTTTGCTCGAGCTGGAAAAAAAAACCCACCAACTGCTCTTAAGCTGTGTGTAGCATAGTATAATTCGATAACCAAACACTTAGATATTTTCACTTACTTGTTCCCAAGCTGTAGGTGACATAGCTACATAGACAGATAGAACAACACAGCCAGGTCTGATATAGCTCTCCATTTCCGATGGAATGTTCGATAGCCAGTTATAGATCTGTAATTAGAGGTAGATAAACACTTCAGCACTTAAACAGAAGCAACCAATAACTTTATAATTCAGAAAGGCTACACGATATTATCACCTCAGAGCGTAATGTCCCAGGGAGCTGACTTGGATCTTTATCAAGTAGCTTGAAGACGATCTTTCCAGTGCGGTCCTGTTTGAATGGCATCAAAGTAAAGACATAAGCGGCTTGTTTTATCTCTATCAGCACAAATATGCTTAAGAGGAGTTCAAAAGTTGCAAACCTGAGCATCAGAGTTTAAGCTAGGAGGAGAGTAGTCAGAACCGGAAGAAGCATAACCACACTGTTGACTGAAACCTTTAAAATTAGGATTTGCAGCTCCTCTATTTGATGCACCAAAGAGGTCAAGGGGCAAGCAACCAGTCCTGTGACTTGTGTTATTGTGATTCTTAGACCTCATGGTTTCAGGGGACGTCTGCAATGGGAATAACTCTTGCATGATCGGAGAGGAAGATGGCGATCTATCCTCAACAGGATTACTGCTGGCAGAAGAATAATATTTTGAATAAGATGCCACTGTCGGGCGGCTCTCATCCTCAGGTGATGAGGTGAATAGTTGTAGAGACAAGCTAGACATGTTGTCTTGAGCACGGGAATCCGAATCCTGCGAAGGAGATTGGTTACTGCTACTACTCCTCTCTCCCCAGACCGAAGAAAACCCAAAAGTTTTCTTTTCCAAATTGGTCGTAACACCGTTGTCATATGAAGATAACTTAGTCTTGTCGCTGTCGTTGTTACCAAACCCACCTTGAGACAATATGGCTAGCGCATCAGGTGAAGATGAGCCTAAAGTTGCCGAAAGAACGGCAAGCAAGTCCATGGTAGAAGGAGAATCCCCACTTGTATCATTTTGAGGGTTCACTATTGGGTGATCCAGATTTTTCTTAGCTAAACTCCCAATGTTGTTCAACTTAGAGACGAGATCCAT